>CAOLHI010006697.1:0-26295 GCA_948474755.1 Ctenosaura bakeri
TTAGAAATTTGTGAGTTTTGAGCAGCAACATCAAACAGTGGATTGCATTTCAAGAAGTCAAACAGTTTAGACACAATTTCTTTGCATCAGCAATGAGGTCAGTTTACTGCCCAAAGTCTTAAGATAGGCAGTTGCAGATTTTTTACTCATATGAAGACAAAATATCAATAATTCCCTCCCCACCCTCACATCCTAAGTGAGAGGAAAATTGCAAATGAGGTGGCTAAAGTGACATGATAATTAGTAAAAAGAAGTTAACTCTTAAAGCAATGCATTAATAGTGAGGGGAAGTACCATAGGCTACAAACCTATCAGGGGGATTGCTCAATGATAAGATTAATAATACAGGAGCAGCTTCTTTAGAACTTTCTTCACAACTTTCAGCTACTGGATGAAGCACATGTGGTGCCTAACTAGTTTATCAACATCCACCAGAACATGCTTTCTGAGAGCCTCTCAGCAGACCAATTAAGGTCAAGATCATTCCCTGAAAGCAGGCGATTTGAAAGCTATGACCTTCAAGCAAAGCTAAACAAGTACTCCATCTGCTGACAAGCAGTGGAATAAACACACAATGCCATTTGATGCTTAATGAAGTTCGATGCCTGAAGTGCAGTGAACAAGATTTTCAATTTCTACATCTATCTATAATAATCTATATTGATTGTTGTTGTGTGACCTCAACTCATTTCTGACTTATGGCAACCCTAAGGCGAACCTATCACAGGTTCTGCAGCTGAGAGTATGTGATGTGCCCTAAGTCACCCAGTGGGTTTTCATGGCTGAGTGGGAAATTGGTCACAGTCCAATACTCAAATCAAACCATGCTGGCTCCCAATGTAATATAATATTTATTCAAATAGTGTTAGAGTTTTCTTGAGAATTATTATTGGGGAATCACTATAGAAATAAAAACACTGAATATAAAAATTTGGCTCTGCCCATGCCTACACAGTACTGCTGTAAGACATTATTACTATTAACTTTACTTTTTCTCAAAATTGGGGCTCAAAATTGAGACATTATAACCTCTGGCTCTGTGAATTGACTGCTTACCTCCCTGTGTCCAGTTGTAGTCAAAGGGCCTGATGTATGATATAGCAACAGCACAGCAGATGGTTTTAAGAGGTGTACAAGTCAGGAAGTAAGATCCCATCTCAGCCCATAAACCTCTTCACTTCAATGTATCTCTTCAGTCAAAAGAAACTCATCACTGAGCAACTAGCTGAAATGCTTTGAGTTTTGATCTTCTGCTTGATTCCTTGATTCCTGCCTGTCTCTCCCCCTTTAGAACCTCAGTCTTGAAAATTACTTTTGCTGTTAGTGAATAATCTACAGAAATGCCTTTGCACAGCTGAGGCTTATGCAACAGCAGTGCCCCATTCTTAAAGATGTTGGCTCTATCCACAGAGACACATGTCTTAGTTATATCCCACTTGGATTATTGTGATGCACTCTACACATAGCTGCCTCTGAAGAGTGTTCAGAAACTTCAGCAAGTCCAAAAAGCCACAGCCAGATTGTTAAGTAGGGCTGGTTACAGGAAGCACACAACTCCCTTGTTGCAAAAGCAATACTGGCTGTTGGTTCATTTCTGGGTACAATCCAAAGTGCTGGTGATGGCCCATAAAGTCCTATACAGCTGAGGTCTAGGTTACCTGAAGGACTGTATTCTCTCATATCAGACTGCTTAGAGATCCTTTGCAGAGGGTCTTCTCTCTGTATCACCACCCTCACAGGTATATCTGGTGGGAACACGGGAGAGGGCTTTCTCAGTGGCTGTTCTCAGACCCTCGAACTCCCTTCTCAGAGACATGAGACATGCTATCTTTGTGCAAGCAGGTTAAAACTTTTTTTTTTTAATTTCAGCAGGCTTTTGAAGACTGATTGCTTGAGAGAACTGATCCTTGTAGAACTGTGCTGTACTGTCTGTGTTTTGTTTTTGTTTAGTAGCTATGTTTTTAACTGGATTTAATTTGATGCACAGTTTAATAATATTTTTAATTTTTTGCATTTGGTATACTGTATTTTTAGTTATATTTCTTTTAATTGTTGTAAGCCACTTTGAGTCTCAGACTGGGAAAAAAGCAGGATATAAATATGTTGTTGTTACTATTTTTTACTCAAATACATTTTCAAGAACAGTGGAATTAGCACAAAATGTAGTTTAATACTGTGTTCATCTACTTGGGACTCAAACTCCTATTAATTAGGAACCATCAGTAAAGAAAGAAGATCCAAACAAAGGTGGACAGAGATCCTTTGGTGGTGGACAGGTGGACAGAGATTCTTCAGTGTCACAAAAAATGGAATTAAATCTATTTTCTATGGTTCTAAATACATGATTCTACTCTTATAGGTAAGAGACTTACTATGGTGATGAATGCTCTCTTGTCTCCTTTCTTTAAAATATTTCTAGGTCATCATTACGGCCACAAATCTTACATTAATTTGAAAAAAATACAATAAAACCCTTTTCAATAATTCAAAAGCAAAAAGTGGTAAACGAACAAATACTATTATTTGCTAAACTGACAGCAGTTCACTATGCATGTGTCCATAGAAGTAGGGGATGTGGCTTCTCTTCCTCCTTAGCCAAACTCAGTGTTCTCAAATAAGTCTTGAATATAATTTCATTATCATGACTCTCTCCAAGAAATTCAAGGAAATGTAGGTTTGTGAAAAGGTTAGGTAGGAGGCTTTTAAGCACCCTTGAGAAATATTTATTGAATTAAGAAAATAATAAGAATGAATGTATCCTTCATTTTTGGAACAGACTAAACTAACACACTTATGCTACAAAATGGAATGAACTAAACAGAATATACTTACCCTGCGAAAAGATACCACATAGAATGTATCTCCTCTTCTGTGAATTGCATCAAAGAAATCCTGGTAATTCTGTACTGAAGCATAATAAACCTGTAACTCACTCCCTAAGTTTCTATTGAAATAGATGAGAAGATACTGTTAGAAATAAGACCAATAGCATTCATAAGACATCAGACTAAATAAACTGAACACGGCATCCCATAGCTCATTATTTCACACAAGTCCCTCAAATATAATTGTCTGGACAGTGTGCTTTACTGCATCTCTGATTTCATTGTACAAAGCCAGATTTTGGAGCACAAGATTTCTTTTCATTGTTAAAAAACTGAGGGGGGGGAATGTGTGAGCTCTCACAGCTGTAGTAAACAACCTGGAAATATGGTTGGTGTACAAATGAAAAGCAAATTCAAAGGAAAAAAGTTTCAACAATGGAGGAGCCAGTTCACTGACACTCTTGTGAGGAAGAAAGATCTGCATGGTCTCAATACACAGATGAGACATTGGTGTCAGAAATAAGGGTTTCAATTTCATTGGTACTGCAGATCATTTTAGGAGAAGAGACCAATCTCACACTGAAATCTAAAAATGAAAGATACTGCTAGGCTTTAACATCATCAAGAAGGGAGCAGAGCAGTTTTTAAAATTAACCTGTATGTAAAAAGAGCACAGAAGAATTGGTTCAGGTGACTCATCCCTCAGAACTGGGATGATCTAAATGCACCGAGTACTCAAACTGAAGGGACAGAATAGACGTGGATGATGCAGAGATAACCTTATAATATCAAAGTACTACAAGAAGTAGTCACATGGAAAAGAGACAGAAAATGATAACATACACAGGAATTTGTATCCTAATATTTGAAGCTGCAAAGCCAACACAATTAATGTTAATACATGCTAATGCATCAAGTATTACAAAAGAACACAGATCTTCTGACCAAAACCTGCAGGCAGCCATGTTGGTCCATTTGACTAGCATCACACATATCTTCATTACCAAGCAGATATTTATAGCTGACATAGACATATCAAGAAGCTGATGAGATGTTTCCTGATATGGTTTATAGGACATGATGCTACCTAAATGTGATGGTGCAGCCTGCAGGGTTAAAATTGCCACTGCTCCCTGTGGCCAACCCTGGTTTAAAGAGCAACAACAACGTTAAAAAAAAAGTTTTTATTTCAAAACTCTGCCTAAATGAGAATAGACAGGGGGAACATGAGTACAACCTGGCAATACAAATGTGTGAGGAAAAGGTAAATATTTAAGGGCACATGTGAATAATCAGGAAAAGAAAACCAGTCACAGACTGAAAAATCTTTGTGGAAAAACTAAACAGTCTGAGGCCTATAAAATTATGAATGGTAGGGAGTGGAAATGACTTGAATGCACACAACAACAACAGAGGAAACAAATACAATTTCTCCATCCTAACACTATGATTTATTGTTTCCAAGTGAGATTGATTTGCCTCTATTGAACTGATTGCACAAAAAAGTACAGACACGCAACACACATTCTGCTACAGATTTTCTAATAGTGATGGAAACTAGCTTAGATGAATTTTAGAAAAAGTTAAGATTATATAATCAGCACAGCCCAACCAGCAGCGAAGTGGAGCCTCTCGATTAAGAGGAAGTGTACCTCTGGGTTCCAGGCTTAAACAGAGGGAGACATTGCCCTCATGCCTTGGTTGTGGGGTTTCCAGAAGCACTTGCCTAGCTACTGCTGGTAAGAGTAGATCCTCAAGTAAATGAACTCTGTTACTTATTCTTAGAAAGTAATTACTGAAACCCAGTTAGGGCCACGCCTCTTTCAGTGAGACAACTAAAATAGTTACTATCTCAGACCTTTACCAGTCTCTTGGACTAATATCCAGCAGGAGACTATCCAGCAGAATACTGAGTTAATGGGAAGATTATATTTTAACTTACCCAGCACTGTTGTCTGCATGGGGAAGGGCCATCAACTCAGAATTTGCATTTTTTCCTGAAGAGTCCTAGAGAGAAAAAGTAATCATGCAAAGGAAAATCAACTGTTGAATTTAACATAATCTTACTGAGGTGCATGCAAGGACACATGCAGAATGAGCCTGTGTTGTCAACTTCAGTAGGGGTAGTAAGTACTGGCAGGGAATTCCAGTACATTTTCAGGCTCATTATAGATGGGAAAAATATACAATTATCTTCCAAAGTTACATTCTTATAAGACACCAGAGTTTCTTCATTATCCTCTCAGAACACCACACTTACGTAAGATGTTATACATGTAAATATATTCATATTCTATGGAGATAGTTTTTCTGGAACAGTTCTAGAACTATTAATGATTTTTACCGCATCAAATCATGCAGTACTGTCCTGAAGAAATAACCACATTATTTAAGCAGTCTACATTATGGTGAATTTCAGATGCTGTCATTGTTGTGTGAGGTTCAAATCACAGAAGCGTGGTAACTGCTCTAGATATCCACACCATGGGTAACAGATCCAGGTTTTGGGGGTAAATTTTTTGACTAAAATTTTTATACATGAATATATACAGTAAGTTTTTTAAGTTCATATTAGCACAGGATAGAGAAATAATATATTGCTATCCCAGTACTATCTTAAACAGGATGGAGTAGAGAGGCAACCAGAGGCACAAGAGTCCAATTCACTCTTTGGAAGCTTCCACATTGGACCCCAACCCACTTCTTGATTCCAAAAATCTGGTAGCTCTTCTATATCCCCCTGCTCACCTGGATCCAATTCATTAGCCACCCCAGCCACTGCACTGCCCAAAGTGAAAGCCAACAACATAAATGTACCTGGACAGCTTGAGCTTTCCGTTGCACATTTTTTGACATTCTCTTTGATCTTGTCCTTTCTACTTCATGTCTATGGACCCAGCCTCGCAGCTCATGACTCAACCTGGAAATGCAACACTACAATTACTTCTGTGCTAGAAAGCCAGAAGCACACTTAAAATATAAATCAAAAGAATTAAAGACAACCTTCTACAGTATTGATAAAATGTTGATACTGGCACTTTATTTTAGGATAGAGTTTTTGTTGACACTCATCTCTACAGACTCAAGAAGAATTCCTAAGTACATCTACATGCAAACAAAATTCTGGAACCCCTGGATTTTTCCATCAATATATGCCTAAATACATTCCAAGAAATAATACATGATAATACTACATTCCAACTCTGCTTTGCTTATTTTATTTCCAAACCGTGGTAAGAATAATCGATTACCTGCATAACAAGTGGCTTCACTGATCACAATTATTTTACAAATATTTTGACAAATGGAAAATACTACAACTCCAGCAACAAATATAATTTGCCTTTTTCCACATTTGAAGTTCTTTGGAAACTGAGTGGCTCACAGATGTGACCAAAAGCTAAGTCATTTAATAGTCAAACAACACAAACAGCTCAACACCAAAAGTAAGCAATTAATCCTTTAAAAATCCAAAAAAAGAGAAAGTTCAAAATCTACATCCACATCTGATCATGTAAAAAATGAACTAATTGGATCCCAGCAAAACAGTAATAAAGCAGAAAGGAAAGAAAAAGGATTGAGTATTTAAACTTACATCATACATGGTTCTGACAGTCATTCAAAAAGAAGTACTGTCCCTCTAAATGCTATACAAGAGACTGTAAAGTTATAGGAACTTCATACAATAACACAAAGGGCTTCTTGTCTTCTATAGGCAGAGGCACAAAAAGTCAAATTATATACTTAACAAGAGGTCTGGATGCAGGGAATGTAATGTTCATATGGGGGTAGGATCCTTAACCTTTCCCTGAAGTGTGCAATTCTCCCAAAGGCTTGGAATTTGCTTTTGTCACTCTGAGAGGACACGTTGCCAGTTTTGATCTTGGCTCAATGAAGACTTCGGACTTCCCGTGGATCAGGGAGTGGATCAGGGAGCTTCTGGGGACCATGCTCTAATGGAGCTCATTAGATTATGTCCGTAACTAATAAGACAGGCTGCTGGAATCCCAGCTGGAGATATATTGACCTCTGTGTGCACCAGTCCCACAGGCAAGTGGCCAGATCCAGAAGAAAGGAGAAGCAAGTGCCCTTTCATGGCTGACATAACAGATCATGGTCATGTTGTCCGATACAATCTGCACTATTCTCTCCAACAGTAGTCTCTCAAATGATCTGAGTGCTTTGAGAACTGCTAGTTCTAGGACATTCATGTGAAGGTCCCTCTTACAAAGTGTCCGGTGTCCCTGGACAGTCAAGTCTTTGCAATATGTGTCCCACCTTGTCAATGACACATCTGTGGTCACCATGATTACAGGCTGGGATGGCTTGAAGGGTATACCAGCATAAAGGTTGCGAAGGAAGGTCCACCAATTGCAAAGCAGGGAACAGCTAGTCTGTTATCCTAATCATCACAGGGAGGGTCAAAGTGTCTGATGAACCAATGTTGAAATGAATGGAGCCTGAGCCAAGAAAGAGTGACAGCAGCGATGGCCACCATGTGGCACAGCAAATGCTGAATCTGGAGGGCTCCAGATATTAGATGAGAGAGGATATGCACTGCAGTGTTGTGCTATGTGAGAGCTCTCTTCACTGGAAGTGGCACACTCCCCACAAAAGAATCCAAGGTGGCTCTGATGAAATCAATGAGGAGAACAGGCGGTAAGACCAACAACTTTGGACTGATTTTGAGGCCAACATATAGCAAAAAAAGAGAGAGTGAGGTTTAAGTCTTGCTATAGTTTGTCTCTGCAGGATGCCACTAGTAGCCAGTTGTTGAGGTTCAGGTACACTGTGACCCTTTGGGAGTTCTGAGGTCGGAGATCACCACGGTCATACATTTGATAAAGTACTTTACTGGTACAGATCCTTCCCAATCGTAAAACTGAGGTATTTCCTGTGATGTGGGCAATTTGTGACATGAAAATATGCATCCTGCATGTCTACTGAGATAAATCAAGTGTCCTCTTCTCAGGAATGGAGGGATGGATGCCAATGTTACCATTCTGAACCTCTGAGGGCAGATGTATTGGTTCACTCTACAAAGGTCCAAGATGGGACAGAGGCCACTGTCTCTTTTCAAGACTGTGAAACAACAGAAGAATCTGTTCCTTGCACAGCAGAGCGGAAGTTTCTTAATAATACACTTGAGTAGTAAGATGTCAATCTACTCCAAGAGGGCTGGGTGTGGAGGGGTGGCAAGGAACACACTAATGGGAGAAATACTTGAAAACTCGATAGCATAACCCAAACAGACTACAGTAAGAACTCAGGCATCTGCGATTATGTTCTGCCAGATGGTATAATGGCAAAATAGTTCTGGAATTCTGGTTACACCGGTGCTGCCTCGATGGAAGGTTGGCAGATGAGTCAAAAATGAGACTTTAGAGGACTGCTGACAATGCTGTTTGAAGGACCTGCAAGTGGAGGAAGATGGTTGTGCCGAAGGACAGGATGGCATTGATGGAGATCTGGAATGGTAAAAGGTGAAGGATGATCTCCACCAGGATGAATGGGAAGACTGGCTTCATTGTTGAAAACGCTTATGCAGAAAACCCATCTTTTTTGCACTGAGCCAGCCTTTGGAGAGATGCTCCACTGAGTTGTCTGATAAGAACCTTTGATAAGCTGACATACAGGTCTCCATGTTCACCACTCTAACAGAAAGCACAGCCACAGAATAAAATCTTCTGCTGAAGATATCTAGGCATTTGTCCTCCTTGTCCAGTGGTGTGGTATGTATCTTTTTTTCAACTTTCAACTGAAATGCTTCCACCAAGTTAGGATGAGTGAACAAATAAGAAACATCTTTTTGATGGATTTTATATAATTGTTCCAAGTGCCTTGGTGTCAGCAGTACAGATGCAAGCTGTACCCATCCTCTTTAATCACCTCTTCCAAGGCTGGCAGGAAAGAGATTGTGGCAAGCGAAAGTGCTTGAATGTCCACAATCTGAAAAAGCCAGACTGGAGACCACTTTGCCATGTCTAACACTATGTCAGAAAATTGTTTAATGTCTTCTGGAGGAAACTCATTAGAGGTATCTCCAACAACCATTGGAGGAGAAGAAGGAGAAGGCCATGGAGGGTCTGGAGAGGAAGAGTCAGAATCGTAATTTGAAGAACTTAAAGATTATAATGGAGGCTCTCTTAAGGAGGTGAAGCAGTAGGTGGTCCCTGAAAATCCAGAACCAGAGGGAGAACTGATGGTATCAGTGGCAGAACAGCAAACACTGCAGTAGTGGCAGTAGAGAGCAAAGCCACCAGAGGGAGCAGAGATGGAGATGTCAGAGATGGTACCAAGAGAACAGTAGACGGAACCAACTGACTTGCAGCCGATGTTGTGGAAGCCACCAGGGCATCCACACACTCCATTTTTTATTTTTAAGCTTCAGTTGAGTATCTGTAGTTGTAGGGTCCTCTTCAGGTCCTTTCTCTCTCTTTGCCAACTTCTTTTTAGAGACTGAAACTGAAGGCACCTCAGGTGTAGAAGGTCTAGTGGTTGGTATCGAAGGTGTTGCAGTCAGCTGCAGTACCAGGGGAGACTGCATCAGTACTGACTCCATCAGTACAGTAGTCGGTACCAAAGATTTCTTTGAAGTGTCTGGAAGTCTTCACTGTAGTGGAGGTGGTAAACAGCATGTATCCTTGGCGGTCTCCTCTGGCACCTTTAGTGATCTCTTCCTACAGTACAACCTGAGCCTAGAGGCTGGATTTTTCAGTCTACAATGTAAACTGTCTGGAGATCTTACACTGTCTGACGTTATGCTCCTCCTCCAGGCAGTATAGACCCCTGTCATGAGCATCCAACAAAGACACCTTTCTACCACATGAGGAGCAGTGCATAAACAAAGATGTAGAGACCATCAGAAGAGCGTGACAGAGAAAAAAAAAGGGGGGGGAGGAAAAAGGCCACAGCACAAGTAGAGAGATAGATTTTTTTTTAAGCTAGAGAAATGGAGAAGACTAACTAGGGAAAATGTGAAGCAAGAGGAAAAAAGAAGAAAAAAAGAAGCTACTCAATAGTATAACAAGCCAGATAGGAGCAACTTGAGGGGTGGACAGAAAGAAATTGAGGAGATGGTAAAGTTGGTAGGCTGCATCATGCACAGTATGCAGGAGGGGGTGGAGTTCCCATAAAGCTATTCAGCTCTGGAACATCCCAGTGGAGTTCTCTGTGCAGGTGCAAAACCCATTGTGTGAGGCACAACGACCATGAAGAAGAACTATTCATTACAGAGTAACAGTTGAAATCTTACCAAAAAATAAAAGAGAAAGCAATTGCCTTAGAATAAGAAAAACTGCAAAAGGTACAGGGGCTTTCATTTGAAGCTCCTCTCTTGAAAGCCCAGGAAAAGGGAGGCACAAAGAGCCCATTGGGCAGGTTCTGCATGAGACAACAGGCAGCCTCTGTCTTCTCAGAAACTGTTAAGGGCCCCATGATATCTGGACTGTTCTCTGGAAAGAGAACTGGACCAGGATTTTAAGAGGCCTTGATAATGACATGATCTCAGCAGACTCTGGCATTAAATTTCAACAGTTACCACAGCTGAATTGCATTAATTAAAAATAAACTCTAGCATAATTTAAGTAGAACTTTTGGTCCAAATACTAGTTGACCAGCTAGTTTTGTTAGAGATCAATATCCCAAGAGGACACGTAGTCAACCATAAAGGGGCCAGAAAGTAAGCAATACAGTCCAAAATAGGCAAGTATTTTAATAAAGAACACAGTTTACAATTTTTAAATAAACATTAAGTACATGATCCAAATGAACAGTTCTCGGAAAATGGGGCACAACTACTAGACACCAAGTTCCTGAGCTTCTCAGGCACAAAACACACTCATCACCAATGAAAAGACTGCTCACCTGAGTGACTCAGTGTGATTGATCAATGGCTTGCAAGGTTTTGGAGAGATGTACAGTATTGGCTCCTCAGTAACTACCATCAGTGCTTTATTCGATGAAACAGAATGCTTTAACCTTGAAAAAAAAATAGAAAAATGACCTTTAGTAACTTAAGACGGCCGCTAAGGTATGCAGAAATGCACATTGCCTTAGCTTTACATTCCATACGTATAACAAAATTTCTGAGAGTCTATTCAAGCAAATCGCTTAGACTAAACAGAGAGCCCTAAGTTTACCACCCTCCTCAAACATTTCCATCCTCCTCTTCACATGCAGAGTAACTTCGTGATTCAAGAGCCTTCAGTTCATATAAAGGCTCCCTATGTGATTCCAACCCCATATTTTCCAGTGTTCCAAATCTCATGAAGAACATCTACTGATAGAAACTCTTCAGAAACTATCATTCATATGAGGACAGTAATTAGAAACATGCCAAGAGCAAAGCAAGCTTAGTGTGCTCTCTTCTCCATATGTTTAATCTGACAGATTGTATAATGCCCAAATAGGGCTTAGAAACAAGAGTTTGTAAACAGAATGGCCAGTCATTTTTTTTTCAAATGACTAATGCAGGTGTTTGATAGTTAATGGATATTATTATTAATAATAATAAAAGCATTTCAATAAAACAACATATTCATGATTAATGCAGTAAATAAGTAGTACAACAGGTACGGATACAAACCTTAATCTGCCTATATATCCTATATCAGTGGTTCTCAACCTTCCTAATGCCGCGACCCTTTAATACAGTTCCTCATGTTGTGGTGACCCCCAACCATAAAATTATTTATTATTTACAATACCTCCCCCCCAGCAAAGGCTGCCTCGCCGGCCAGGAACGAGGGGGGCGGGTAGGGAGGAAAGAGGAGCCAAGCGTCTCCTCCAGGAAAAAACTCCGAGAACCCCCCTGGGCTCTGCTTCTGCTTCCGTCTCGTTTCCGCTGGGAGGGCAGTGTGGGAAAAGTTTCCAAAGTGTCAAACCTGGCCGGGGGGGGAGGAATCCCAGCGCCTTTGTCTTTTGCGCCGGGCGCAGCTCGCCCCCCTGGAAAAGCGCCGCCTTGCGGCCCCCCCGGCCCTTCCACAGCACCCCCCTCCGTGGCAAGTGGGGCAGGGGCCGTGGCAAGAAGGGGCCTGCCCTCCGTGCTGCCGCCGCCCCAAGCTGGCCCATCAGACGGGAGGTTCTCCTGGTAGCGGAGAAGGGGAGCGATTTCAGTCCCTTCTGAACACGGGGCAGGAGGACGCAAGCGCATGGCTCGCTCTTGCGCACCACCACTCCTGCTGTGGCAACGCTGTGGCCGCACGTGCTCCCGCCAAAGGTGGCAGGAGGACATCAGCGCGTGGCTCGCGCTTGCGCACCACCACTCCTGGGCCTTTTCTGCACATTACCTTGTCACGGAGGTGGGGGGTGCCGTTCGCGCAAGCAGGTTCTTGCGCGAGGCGCTCTCTTCGCTGCTCCTTCATCCCGCAGCTGGCTTCCTGGTCACATGACCTGGGCTGCGCTGGGGAAGGAAGGGGTGGTTGCGCGACCAGGAAGCCAGCTGCGGGACGAAGGAATAGCAAAGAGAGCGCCTCGCGCAAGAACCTGCTTGCGCGAACGGCACCCCCCACCTCCGTGACAAGGTAACGTGCGGAAAAGGCCCAGGAGTGGTGGTGCGCAAGTGCGAGCCACGCGCTCGCGTCCTGCTGCCCCCTTTGGCGGGAGCGCATGCGGCAGGAGGGTGCGAGTGCGTGGCTCGCATTTGCGCGCCACCAAGGAGGGAATGGAGCCTAAGACCATCGGAAATACGTATTTTCCTATGGTCTTAGGCGACCCCTATGAAAGGGCCACTCGACCCCCAAAGGGGTCGCTACCCACAGGTTGAGAACCGCTGCTCTATAACTTCATTCCTATCTTCCCCATCTAACCTTTGCTTCCGACTAGATCAGTGGTTCTCAACCTTCCTAATGCCGTGACCCCTTAATACAGTTCCTCATGTTGTGGTGACCCCCAACCATAAAATCATTTCCGTTATTATTTATTTATTTATTTATTTATTTATTAGTTAGTTAGTTAGTTATTTCCAACATCAAATAGATTGGAAACACTGCCCTAAATCACTGCTCTGGATAGACTTCTAATGCCTAAAAACTGGTAACCCTCCCCCTTTTTTTAAGCACAGAAAGCATCCATCAATGCCAGAATTAAGGCAGCAGTTCTAGTTCTGAATGTTGGGTTTCCACAGTTCAAAAAGCCAGTCACTCCCAAAGGCAATGCTGAAACAGCCCACATTTTACACGAGGCGCAGGGAGGAAAGGACAGGGAGAGAGGAAAGATGGCGGTGGCATAAGCAGACGTGTTTTGTTTCACTCCCACCCTCCCTCCCTCCCTCCCTCCCTTAAAGGGAGTGCGGACGCTGAACGTACAAAAAGCGAGGAATGCAAGACAGTCAGGGTGAAGAACACAACACATGCGTGTGGCAAGCGCCAAGGGTCCACGCACAACAAAAGCGAGAGGAGAAAGTCATCCTGGCTATTTCTGCACTACACTGTTATAGCGCTATGATTCCACTTTCACCATCCTATGGAATCCTGGGGTTTGCAGTTTGAACGCTATAACACTGGAATGTGGAAATGGCCAAAGTCCACAAGATGGATCAGAACAGCGCTTTCGGGTCAAAAAACCAAAAAAAAAAAAACCCAACCAAGGAGCGTTGGGGGCTCTTGCTACACAAACTGAAGCCCTTGGCTGACGCCCCCTGCTCCTTTCCCGACCAAGTTCTTAGTCTCGGAGGGACTGCTCTCACCCGTCAGATAGCAGATCTGCCGCAGGAAAGTTTCCCCCTTTGCCTGACGGACCAAAGGCGACAGCTACACCAACAACTCCCACAGAGCAGTGTGCCCAGAATGAATGGGCGACCGGGTGATCACTGCTGCTGCAGCCCCGCCACTTTGGGAAGCAAGTGGAGCCAAGCTGCTCGCTCGCCCCAGCAAGCAACTCTGTTCGCCGGCATGAATGAGCGTGAGGTGAAGAGGGAGAGGGGACAGGGTCTTACCACCCAGACGTCCCACTGCAGCGCCATAAACGCTGAATGGGAAGCCCTCTGTGTGTGTGTGTGTGTGTGTGTGTTTGTGTGTGTGGTGCGGGCACGAGCGTCCAAGCACCGCCCGGCTGCTCACTCACCCCAGCAAGCAACTCTGACTCTGCAAACCGGCATGAAGGGGAAAGGAACACTGAAGGGGAAGCCCTCCGTATGTGTGTCTGCGTGCGTGTGGTGCAGGCGCGAGCATCCAAGCAGCACCTGGCTGCACCCGGCTGCACGTCTCCTCTCCCCTCCCGCCAGCGCGGGGTCTCCTCTCCTCACCTCCGCCTTAACGTTCCAGCTCCAGCTTTCTCCTCTCGGTGTCCTCACCTCCGCCTTAACATTCAGGCTCCAGCCCTCTCCTCCCGCTCTCCACACCTCTGGCTCCACCTCAGGTTCTTCCAGTGCTTTCCCACCAGGCAGGGAAAGACGGGGAAACGCACAGCATGCCTCCTCTCCCCTCCTCCCAGCGCAGGGGTCTCAGAAGCACTGCTTCCATTGGCTGTGAGGCCACCTTCTTTTAAAAGGGGGGGGGCAGGATTGAGGAGCCGCGACCCCCGTGAAATGGTCGTTCGACCCCCAAAGGGGTCCCGACCCCCAGGTTGAGAACCACTGGACTAGATTGTCTTTACGAAAATATACCAACATAATAAATGAAGATCTGTTTTCTCAGTTTTAAACCCATCAGGACTCTACTAATATAAACTTAAATGTGATCTTACATGTTACTTTCGCATGTTTCTTGCTTTAAAATCTAATTTTAACATTTATATAGGTACATTCATATATTATATACATTAGGATAGTCAGAATGAATTTTAACCATATCTCCTTCATCAATCAAGAAAACTTGCTATCAACAAATCTCCCCATTTGTTTCTAAAATGTTGTATAACTGGATCCCATTTCTTAACAAAGGTATCAAGGGGGATCCCTCTCAGTAGCATCGTCAATTTATCCATTAATACCATATCAAACAATTTTGTTTCCCAATTGTCTACATTTGGTATTTCCGATTTTTTCCAAATCTTAGCATAATTGATTCTTGCAGAGGCTGTCATATAAAATAAGATTTCTCTGTATTTCTTATTTACTTCATCTTCTGGCAATACTCATGGTAATTTTTTAATCTACATTCTAGCACAGTAATACCTTTTGAGAGAATGGAAAAGGCAAGATTGCATCCCCCACTATTTGTGCATTTCCCTTTCTTCCTGCTCTTCCCCAGCAGCAAAATTTAGATTGTAAGCAAAAACCTTTCATTTTTTTTTCTTTTAAATGATATATAAATTGATGATATTCTAAAAATAATCAGAAACAAACTGACTTGCTCAGTAAAGTTAGTTTTCATGTTGTGCTTTCATTTCTTTTACATTTAACTCCCATGAGTAGGAACATCCCTCCCAACTCATGAATTCTTACTTTGCAGGGATCTAAGGGGGAAACGTTAAGGGAGCTCTTTTAAGGGTAAAATCCTAAACAATAGCAACCAATCCGCTGATTACATTGCATTAGACATCACCTACTTCAGATATCATTCATCTTTAAGTAGTAGGCACATGAAAATGTAAGAAAGAAAGAAAATCTGCAGTAGGAAAATCATAAAGATAGCAGCTGCAATCATTAATCATAAATATAGCAGTTGCAAGAGGAGTAAAGGCAGAGAGTTGCAAGTGGGAAAAATAAGAGGCCAATGAAAAGCCTTTGGAGTGTGCAAAGGAACTGAAGAAGAGGTAGGAAAGCCAAAGTGCAGTAGAATTAAGAAGTGGGGTATCACAGAAAATAAGAGAGGTGAGAAAGGTATATTGCCTGACTACTGATTATGGCTGGAAAAAAACTTTTAAATATAGCCAGAATATCTTTCTTGGAATCTGGTGAAGAACAGACTCAGAATTGAACTGGAAAGGAAGAATGGGGGGGGGGAGGTCCTCAAAAAGAGAATGGTAGGCAGCAGATGTAAATGTAATAAAGTCATGACACAGCAACATAAATCTCTTGGAATCATGTATCAAAAAAAGGGGTAGAGAAAAACGAGGGAGCAGCAGTTGGGAAGGAAAGGCTATATTGGTGTGCAAAGGCTGATGAATACATAAAGTGGAAACACTGTTTCTTTCATATAAGGAATCTCCGACAAAGGCAATATATGACACAATATATGACACAATCAGATCAGCTAAGTCAAGGATAACACAGTGACAAGAAAAGACAAAGCTATATCATAGGAAAAAGAGCAGGATGGGAAATTGCTTCAGTGCTTTAACCTCGGTTTCCCAAACCTTTTAAACAAGGCATCTGTTCCATGGCAGGCAGTCTATGACAAGAATTTCAGTTGTAAAGACATTACTATCACTTTTGTCTTGCTGCCTAATTTCCAAGATATTCTCAACTATTCATGATTTCAACACATCTATGGCTGGTGATTATTTTTTTTTAGAAAAGAAAGAATCTGATAGGATGGAACAACCCATTAGCTGAGAAACCCAAAGTTGCAATCTGGAGATGATTAAGCAAACATTTGCTCAGTACCTGACAGCCAGCCTCTGCAACAGGTCAACAAGAACATTAAGAAAGAAATGGAGAATGAATGCTTTCCAGGCAACCCAAGGACCAGACAGGAGCCACAGGCTCAGTTGGAGCATTAGGAACAATGCACATTAGCAGAATCAGCCAGTGAAAAGACACTACATTGAAAATGATTACTTATGCAACCAGACCTAGGAAGGAACCTTTACCTTGAAACTCTGGGGAAAAAATACTAAGGGCATTTTTTAAAAAAGAAGATTAGGTCAGTTTACAAGAATTGGCATTAAAGACTAGATTCAATGTCTCCAGGAACAGATTTTTCCTTCAGAATTGTTTGTTGCAGGTTTGGCAGAATGGATGTTACAAATGGAGCTTGACAAAAGGCACTCAACTACATGTATATGTTGCTTCAAAAGAGAGAATGAGTACATGTCTTGCTGTAAGACTATACATTCTAAGAAACTAACCTGTTTCCCAGTACAACCACTGGCAATACTAAAGCAGACAATTTACCTACAGGTGACAGTTCCTTGGTTTAAGAAATCCTCTATTTGTGTATACATCCTACCTCAGAAAACCACATCAGAAAAGCCTTCCAGCCTTTGTAGATCTGAACAGCATTTACCACACTGTGGGAGTTTGTCCTCCGATCAACCACCAGACAGGTAAATGGAGCCATTCTGGATCTGGTTGGAAGACCGGAACTTGACAGAGAAGCACTGGGATCATTAGAAGTGCCTGAGTGGATAGAGCTAAGAGGTAGAAGAACGACAGCCTCTTTGGCTAATATGGAGGCACTAGGACTACTGAGGCCTGTTCTTCCCCTGATCCCCCTCAGCAGTCTGGATAGGAGGGAGATTGGAGTGGGGAATGTGTACAGCAACATCAGGGTCAGAGAATATTGAGGACATTCTGGGCTTCAGCCTTTCGAGAGTAAAATCTGGTGAAGTATCTGGGGAGTTTGCGATTTGCATCAGAAGCAAACAGGTCAATGTGAAGTTTGCCAAAGTGTACATGCAGTTGGTTGGAAGCGCGCAGGTCCAGACCCCATTCCCCTGGGTCCAGAGTGTGGTGGCTGAGGAAATCTGCCTCCCTGCTCAAGATCCTCTGAATGTGTTGGGCTAATACTGAGAGAACATTCTTCTCTGCCCAGGACAAGAGAAGGTGAGCCTTCTTGCGAAGTAAGTGAGAGAGGGACCCTCTCTTCTCCAGAATGTAGGATTTGGCTGTTTTGTTGTCTGTGCAGACCAGAATATGACAGTTTCTTGAGAACATACTGTAGCTGAATGAAAGCTAGTTTGATGGCTTGGAGTTCCAGCCAGTTAACGCTGTGAGATTGTTCTGCTGCACTCCACAGTCCCTGGACTAAAGATCCTGACAGTGTGGCTCCCCATTCCATGTGGCTCGCACCTGTTGAGAACTAGTCCAGGGAGGATCCCGTAGGGGAACATCCTGTGTAGAATTTGCGTTCGTCCACCATAGGAGGGAATGAGGCTGAGTCCTTATCAGACGAATTCCCAGTTACCAAAGACTGTGCAGCAATGCAGGCGGTCTAGTCTGCTTGCTAGCCATTTCTCTATGGGGAGAGAGACTGGGTTATGTCTGAGTCTTTTACAAGTCCCACAACCAGCAGGAGGAAGTTGGGTCATCTCTTTCAGTTCCTTTGCCACCACAGAAGAAATCTGATGAATCCATCAACTTTGATCAAATAAAGGCAAGGGGCTAAGAAAAAGCACAGGCACCACACCCAGGATGGTACTGCCTTGCTTAAAATGGCTGGGATTTATAATGCAAGCTTCAAGATGACTGTGCGGCATGTCCACACGCTCTCTTGTGTTTGGGAGGTGCTATGGGAGATACTGGGGCGGCAACTGCTGTGACGTGGATTGATGGAAATGAGAGGGAAACAACCCTTATCAGGGCCAGCTCCCATTTCCTCTTCCATAACCCCCTCTGAATATTAGCAGCAGCAGCTCCCTTGGAGGCTAAATCCTTTAATTGTTCCTGAATGGAAACTGACTCCAGTGCCCCAGTTGTTGTCTGGCTGGAGCCGAGAGAAGAATCCATTTCAATACAAACAGATTCAGCAGCTTTGTTAGCACAGGTAGCTCTGGAAGAGGCAGTCACTGCCACAGGGGGTGGTGTTGTGTGCCGAGGCAGTAAGAGCACACACACATCCTTGAGGCAGGTGCCTTGGGGCAAGGGAGCTCCAAGAAGGGGAGTTAGGTTTAATGGACTTGGTTTTACCTTTCCCCATCCCGAGGGCCCATTTGAGAAGGAAGGAGAAAAATAGAAAAAGAGGAGAGACTAGTGAGGAAGAACAACTAATGGAGGAAACCAAAAGCTAAAGCTTTTTTTTTAAAGTATAGGTTTGAGAAAGGAGAAATAAGAAAAAAAATATTTAAATTCAAGAAATAAAGCCAGAGAAAGCAGAGAAGATAGATATATGACCTTTCCTGGGTGAGGTAAGAAGAACGGAAGCGGGGGGAGATGAGGACTGATAGAAGTTTATTTTAAGTAACCTATTTTGCTTAGCTTGGGAAGAGACAGGAATTAATATCCATTAATGGATGAGTCCTTCTCTAATGGCTAAGAATGATAAAACACCCCTACCATAACCATTAACTGACTATGTATGTAGAAGATGCTATTTACTGGAAGCCAAGAAAGTATATGCTTTTATGCTCACCGATCATTACCCCTGTCATCTGCTTCCTGAACAGCACTTGCAGAAAACTCAAGAAGATGCCTGCTCTGGTGAGCAGGGTTAGTATGAAGTTCATTGGAAGTGGGGCCCCACTGAAGCACTCTAGAAACAAAAGGCAAAACAGAGAAATAGTAACACAGCTTCCTTCCGTAAGACAGATGCTATATCAGTAAGAGCAGCTGGGACTGAAGTCAGTCTGCTCCCCACCCCCAATCCTAGCGCAGATACCTATCAAATAGTAAAATCTTAGCTTTGAACATAGATGAAGTTTTTTCTTTGTCCATCCTGGCAGTGCCTAACTTGGACAAAGCTCGTCTTCTAAACTTTATTGAGTCCTAGCATAACACAACACAAGAGTACTGGCATAGCATAACAGCTAGGGCAGAAGGCTCTTTCCTCAGACATAAACTCAGTTAAGCAAGGTCCTCTTCTCTCAGCCTTGGCAGTTCCCCATCCACAACCTGCAATATAGGCATGATAATCCTGGCATTCTTTACATGGTTACTATTATAAGGATGAAAAAGAGAATATATAAACTAGAGTGCAAGTACAGGATAACAGATAAAAGGAATATTTTAATAGAGCCACATACTTCACTTTATCCATTGTCCTGTACTTTGCAATATTTACAAAGAATTTATAGTATTCTTTATTACAGCTTCATTGCTGGCATTCCTTGCCTAGACTTCTAAGCAGCTAGTCTGGGTTTTTTTTTTAACTGTTTTCCTAGAGAAGATTATTTCCCTTTACACATTAATACCTCAGATGATAAATTGTGCTCTGTAAATCTGATTTTAGCATGATAGGGTTTTTACATGTTGCTCACCACTGCTATTACTGCAGCAGGGAACTGGGCCTAGGCTGGGTGGGTGGACAATTTTAACATCCTTCTTGTGGTCTCAGACAAAATTGAAGTGACAAGACGATGCTTTTGTATTGGATCAAAATTAAGCTATTTTGAAAGGCTATGGCATTTTTCCTGGCAGTTTTTGGACATATTTACACATGGGAAGATTTTTCAGTTACTGGTAATTTTTTTCAGTTCATTTTTTTAAAAAAATTGGGGAATTGGAGCGACATAGAACAGGGGGTTGGATCTGTTGATATCAAACAGGCTGCACGATTCCCATTCCAGTCGTAGTGGGTGGTCATAGGAAATTCTTTGGCTGCAGAGTTTCCAACTGTTATATTCTAGTTTGGGGTAAACTCCTTGCTTTTCCATACTTCTCTGCTTCAAGAAAAGAAAGGTTCTCTCCATTCTGAAATGTAATTTTTAACTTCTAAAGGCTGGGTAGAATAAGACAAAGATTATATTGTTTAGACACTACTGTTCTTTTACTTGGCATGCATTCTGTACAATGACCTGCCCATCAGTTCTTTCCATGGCTTCCATTAGGCATGTCTGATGGCCTGATAAAACCTCAGACAGGTTACAACATACTAAGGGACCCAAGTTTTCCAAAGGCATTGAAAGGAGCCTCACCTTAGTTTGTCATAATTCAGCATTACAAAAGCTAGCAGCACTAGCACACACAGCGCTCTTCTCTTTGGAGGGGAGCTCTTGAGATTCTGGTTCTGGACCAAAAAAAAAAAAAAATTCAGAGAAAGTAAAAATCTTCTAACATTGCTTTCAATCTTCCAGATGCTGTTATAGTTTTGCCATAATATGGTTTACTATTGCCATAAGGGACTGGCCACCATGACCTTATAGCTATTGAATAACATTCTCAACTTACTCCACTTACTTACTCAAATGCTGCAGGCAACACCTCCCGTCATTTGGAATAACAACAACAGTGTGAACGCCACGCTCACTACTTCATAGGTCTTTCAATGGCATTTGAAAGGGAGAATTGCAAAACACTGGCAACCTGAAGACACGTGCTCAGCAATGCCTTCAGCACTGTGCAGATGACTCAAATTTATTGGCTGGTAAGGGCCACAGTGGCCAAAATGATCAACAATCTGAATTCCACAGGATACTTGTTTAGCACAAATAGTAGCCAACATTTGGCCAAGATATGAAGAAAAATGTTACTCACACTCAGCTCTTCCCCAATCTCATATTATAAAGAATCTAAGCCAGGAGTGGGCTGTTTGTAGCTCTCCAGGTTTTGTTGCACTGCAGTTCTCATTTTCTCTCACAACTGACTATGCTTTCTACAGCTGATGGGAGTGGTAGTCCAGCAACATTTGAAAGGCCACAAGTTGCTCAGTCTGTCCCACAGCTTTGCTTCTGGCAACAGTGAGCAAAAGGATGCAGGGTGGCTAGCTGAGTTCATACAAAACAGAGGATTAAATAGTTGGCAGGTCTTGTAATCTAGAAATTTATCTAATCCAGGATCTCTTGCCACTACTTTGTTCTACAAGAAGCAAACTACTTTGACATACCTTTTTCACAACCAACAGACCTACCTCCTCTGCCAATTCATCCAGCTGCCTCTTCAGGGAGCCATTCTCTCTCTTAAGGAGTTCATTCTCCAACAAGGCTGCCTTTAGCCTAGCCTCCAAGCTCAGCATGTATTCTTTTTTTTTCCTGCGTGACTGACATGCTGATTCTCGATTTTTTATCATACGTTGCTGCCGTTTCAGTGCATTCATCTATGGATGAAGTCAGGGAAACTGTTTAGGGCAAAGAATACTAGCACACGTGCAAGTAAAAGTGGGAGAGGACATTTCACACACCTCTGTAAAAAGCAAATGATTTTTAAGAACCTTGAAGAACTTCCACAATTTTTTATATTGTTTTAATCTGTGGTCCCTATTTGAGTATCTTAATCTTCTGAAGAAAACAATCACTACAAGAGGAACATCCAATTTAAAGGCAGAGTGTTCTTTGAAGCCACGCAGAGCTTTATTCAACATTGTTATTAATTTGTACTTCACTATCCATGTTCTCCTGGAATACTGCCACCATTTACAGTGCATTTAAGGCTGCCTTCCTTAAATTTAGACAGAATTTGAATCATCCCTGAAGTCTCTCACAGCTTGCTGTTGCCTATTTCCACTCATTACTGTAGCACAACACTCAAGATGATCTCACTTACTGGAAATGTTAGAGTTATACAATAAGCTGGGAGGAAGCCAACACACCATTCTAATGACAAAAATTATACAAACTGTTATACAAACTGTTTGCTAGTCTGCAAAAGGGGGGGAAAGATACCACCTTTCTTCCTTTGAAGAATGGAGCTTGAAACTGATGAATGGTGTGAGACATGGCCAGGCACCAATATCCCTAGACCTCACGAATTTCAGCATTTAAAGGCATATTTCATGTCATCTGACAATGCAGTGAATGATTAGCTGTTTCCTATCTGGCCAAAGCAGGAAGTTTTGGGCATGTGTTCTTGGATTAGTAAAGAGAAAAGATTTTTTGTTTGTTTGCTTGTTTGTTTGTCTGCACCACTAGAACATATAGGTGACTTCTTACATCATTCATCAAAATCATTCTGCGTGGTTATGCTCATAATTTGGTGACAAATGGCAGCTATAGGGCCAATCTGGATGAAGAAGGATATACTGAAAAACACTCTGCAGTATGAGCAGGTAGGGACATTTACTCAAATCAAGTTCTCAAGGATTATGAACTTGAGTGGATTTAGGACTGCAAGCCTCATTGGATCCTATCAGCCTCACCAATCCATAATACACTGGCTAAAGCACTGATGATGCAACTAGCCTGGACCTTCTTGGTCCACAATTAAAATGGGTGGCAGAAAAGACCAAACCTGACTGGTGATCATCAAACTAGGGAATCAATGGCTTAACTCTTGCTGAACTGATAAACTTATACCTAATAATGAATTTTAACACTGATTTCATATCTGAACTGTATCATATATGATCAAACACTCCTCAATGAAAAAATAAGAATAAAAACCCCTCCACACAAAAAACTAGAATAATAAGGAAAAGAGATTTAGCTTAGTTTCACTTTCTCTCTATCACAAGCAACAATTTCCTTCCCTGCAGAGGCATGCTCAAGCATATGAATGACTGCCTGCAGTTGGAAGTGGCACAAAACTTAATTTCCAAGCATTCTGGAGATACTATCTGTCCATCTTCCACTGGTCTCCTGCTCCTCATTAAGAAATGCTATAGGACTCTGGGATTATTTCAGAAATGGAAACAACAGGCATGCCAGATTCCACACCAGGCAATAAGATGTGCCCCTTGAATTATAATATCGCAGCCCCCAGAAAACCCAAGCTGGAAGCAACTTGAAGGCACACAACAACAGCAACAACAACTAATAATGGTTTCTTACAGTTTTCTTGGGATCCTGAAAGCGGAGGGAAAATAAGCTCTCCAGGTGGGACGGGCAATTCAAAATAGTTGTTAAAAAGAACTCACATTCATGCTAGTATTTTCAGAAGTGGCATGAAGAGCAGGCTTAGCTTCTGCTATGTGTCTAGGGGTTAGACTTTTCCCTGCAGTTTGTGGCAATACGTTGACAGTGTGACTTGGCAGCGATGTGACTCCACCAGTGATGGCAATGGTTGGGCTTGTGGCAGGAAGGATTCCAGGTGTCTGAAGATGCACCACAGCAGATTGAGAAAGCATCATTGGTTGGCCTAAAATAGAAACAAAGAGCACTGCAATTTTCATTTGGCACTTACAGAATGGACTGGATTTCTGCAAAAAAAGGTGAAAGAAACACTTATCCTCTCTCGTTTTGTCCACCTGAGAAGAACACTTCACATCTTAGGAAACCAGGCACATAAGACCTCACCACTAGCTAAGCAAGACCCTGCACCTTACTGTACTTTCAAACAGTCCCATCTATGCCATACTGAATGTTACATTTGGAGCCTTTTTCAGTTTCAAACATGTTTGTACTAGGTATAGGAGATGCCATTAAAGAAAATTAAATGCTCTTGTCAGATCTGAGCATGGGTATTTTGAGTCCAGTACTATATTTTGACAGTGGCAAATCACAAGCAGAAAAAATCAGCAAGAAGCAGTCCCTATGGATAACTGCAC
Organism: Ctenosaura bakeri; assembly: GCA_948474755.1. Taxonomy (NCBI): domain Eukaryota; kingdom Metazoa; phylum Chordata; class Lepidosauria; order Squamata; family Iguanidae; genus Ctenosaura; species Ctenosaura bakeri. The sequence continues at coordinate 24,005 of CAOLHI010006697.1, forward strand.
ATTATAGGTACTCATGTATAAGTCTAGAAACTTTCATCAAAATACTGACCCCCCCAAATCTGGTTTGGCTTATCCAGGGGTCAATGTAAGTACTGTACCTTATCAAAAAGGAACCATCCCCTTCTCCAAGTGGAGTGGCATCCATCCTGAAAGAACCTAAAAGAGGAACCAACTCCCTTTGATCTCTCCACCATGGTGCCACTACTGGCCTTTTTGAATGCCCAAGTGGGAAAATGGTGGTAGCAGTGGCTCTTTGGCACTTTTCCTCAAAAAAAAAAAAAAAATTGAGAGTAGATTGGGTTGATACTTCTTTTAGGTTCTGCTAGGATGGGGTAAGCTCTCACTTTCTGCCAGTCAGAGAAGGGGATGGTCCCTTTTTCTGATAAGAGTAAAGTAAACTGGTGAAAGGACTTTTTGAATGCTTAGGCAGCCCCCCTCAAGCAGCACTGGCACTTTCTCCTCTTTGTGGAATAACCCTCAACTTATCCACAGGTGATATTAAAATACATAATTTTGACCTCAAAACCTGCCCTCAACTTATACATGAGGTTGACTTATAGATAAGTATATACAGTAATATCTTTTAACAAGAGGAATAAAGATTTGAATATTAAGCTGAACTGGGGGGTAGCAATCCACTCCTTGACTCTTGCTATGAGCCCAATCCAGATGAGAGCCATGCACCTGCAATTTTTATTTCCAAGAAGTAATCACAGAATCATAGAAATGCAGAGTTGGAAGAGACCACACAGGCCATCCAGTCCAACCCCCTGCCATGCAGGAACACCCTCAAAGCAATCCCGGCAGATGGCCTCTGCTTAAAAACCTCCAAAGAAGGAGACCCCACTACACTCCGAGGCAGCATATTCCACTGTTGGACAGCCCTGACTGTCAGGAAGTTCTTCCTGAGGTTCAGGTGGAATCTCCTTTCCTGCAGCTTGAATCCATTGCTCCTTGTCCTGGTCTCTGGAGCAGCAAAAACAAGTCCTCTCCTTCCTCTACATGGTATCCTTTCAAATATTTAAATATGGCTATCATGTCCCCTCTTAACTTTCTCTTCTGCAGACTAAACATACCCAGCTCTCTAAGTCTATCCTCATAAGGCATGGCTTCCAGGCCTCTCACCATTTTGGTTGCCCTCCTCTGGACTTGCTCCAGCTTGACCATGTCCTTCTTGAATTGGGGTGCCCAGAACTGGACACAGTATTCAAGATGAGGTCTAACCAAAGCAGAGTAGAGTAATCCATTTATCATTTCTGGCAATAAAAACTGCAGGTTCAAATAAGATGGGAGATTCAGAGTACAATCACAGTAGGACATGAGCTCTCATCCCTCATAAAAGACTTCCAATCCAGTCACCTTGTGACTCCTGCATTCCCATCCCTCTAAAAGTTTTTTAGTGGGAGGGGCTAAAATATTTTTGTGTCTCAAAATAGCCAATAGGACCCCTCCTCCTTCCAAGGATACTATTGGCCATTCTACCACATTTTTAGGTGACTCTGGCCTGCTTCATCTTTTGGAGTGATTCTTCAAACAAGGAAATTATAGTACTCTATGTTCTGTTCATTTCCAATTCTGAAATGAAGCCTGTATAAACTAAAGAAAGACCTCTGCAAACCTAATGATGGTTCACACCCCAATTTCTCAGGGACCCACCATGCCAACCCACTCCTTTTCCCTCTCCTTTCCCTAACCCAGTTTGGACCCTGGGTGCCCATCCACCCCATCATACCTATGCTTCCTTCCCACAGACACACAAATTTTGATATTTGTGGTGCCTCCACTTTTATGGGGGTTCTGCACCCCAACCCTAGCCAAAGTAGAGGTCAACTATATTTCCCTCCAGATAATAATAATAAATACACCTCATGACCCTGAGTGATGAAGCCATTTCAGCTGGATAAATGTAAAATTGCACTATGTTAAAGTTATTCTTAAATCTTACAACACTGAGGAAAAAGGACAGACCATAGGAAAGCTGAAGAAAATCCACTTGCTCCTCTCACTTCACAGCTCACTTTTTTTTCATCCATTATGTCATGCCTACACATACCTTTAGGAGGTGCTGGCTGGATAGCAACAACTGGTTGTTGCTTTGGCAGTGTCACAAGTGTTGGAAGAGCTGGAACAACGATGGCTTTGGCCTGGATGCTGAGGCCACTCTGAGACTCCCAAAAGGTAGGCAAAAGTGGCTTGGGCTGAATCAAGGGTTTGGAAACCAACGGGTTGCATTGATTTGTAGTCGCTAATGATCCATTTGCTGAGGAGCAAAATGGAAATGAATTGAAATT
>CAOLHI010006698.1:0-26801 GCA_948474755.1 Ctenosaura bakeri
TTCTGAAAAAGGAACATGACCTTAGGTAATAAAGACATTTTAAAAGCATTTATTCTTCCCAGGAGAGATAGATTTAAATTTTTAAATTTTTCCATATCATTTTTTTATCTCTTTCCATCTCTTCGAATAGTTGTCGAATAATTCATGATTCTTTTTCATTATAATAATGGAATTTTTTTTTAAACAGGCATAATATGAAATCAAAATCCTTGATTTGCCTGTTAAGAGACAGCAAATACATTGAGCAATGCAATTTTGTACATGCATTTTTGCAGTTCCCAGTACTACTTTTTCTCTGGCTCCTCCCTGCTATACACAGAAGCAGATGGCAAACTAATTCTGAAGCATCTGCCAACCAAAGTCAAAAAGCAAAACCAATGGTGGTGGTTATACATAAATGGATGTCTTCTGTGCTTTTTTTCCTGTGTGGTCTTGATTCCTTCCTTCCATATATTGTGTACATGTGCATGTGCAAACAGGAAGAATAGTTTGTTGGTAAACTTTACCAACACTTTGTGAGAACATATCTTAAAAATATGAATGAGCACTTAAACCTTGCAAGGACTTTTTTTCAAGCAACTCCAATTAAACTGACATATAATGAAATACGGGGACAGACCAAGATGTTGTGTAACCTACTGAGCTCTCACTAGAAGCCAAAAAAGTTAAACTGAGGTTATTGAACTTTGGACATATCACAAGACAGCATGACTCACTGGAAAAGATGACAGTGACAATGCTTGGCAAAATGGAAGGCAGTGGGAAAAAAGGAAAGCCACAGCACAGATGGGTTGACTCAGCCCAGAGTTTGCAAGACTGGGACAATGCTGTTGATGAACAGGGTTCTTGGTGTTCTCTCATTCATAGAGTCACCATAAGTCAAAACCAGCTTGATGACAAGTAACAACAAACAACAAAAGTAAAACAGCCAGTGGCGCCTCTTCACTTCTCCACAAGTGCCAGTACATAATGTGTAGAATCAGCCATGGAGTCTTAACAAATCAAACAGAAAATGCCACAAATCCCTCTCCCCATCTTTAGCAGTTAAAAAAAACACTAAAAAACAAAACAAAACACAAAACCAGTAATAGCTACTAACTAACTAAACAGTTTCTGCCCTTTCATGAAGCTCAAACTCTCCTGCCTGTGGTGGTCACCTCACTCTGCCTTACGGCAGGATCACTCTTGGTGAAATAGAGCTCTATTTTCAGAAACAAATGCTTCTTTACTTGGCTGCTGTTAGGAGGGCTATGAAAGTATCAGTCTATGAGCTCATAAAATAGGAACTTTAAAAGAGAAAATCAACAGAATCCCAGTCTTTCCTGTTTCCTGCCTAACAGCTCTCCTACAGGGACTAACTGTTGCCCCTAACTGATTTCTTCCTGGCTTGTGGTAACACAATCCCTCTGTGCCCCCCTCCCATTCTAGCTGTCACTGTAAGCTAATGGAGCAGGCCAGGCATTCCCAGGAGGGGCTTCTCCAGCCCGGCTCTGCTGTCCCCTGCCAAACTAAACTTCGTAATAGATGTTGTTCTCAATGCTCCTGACTCTGTTCAGTGAATCTGATGAATGCTTGGCTGAGCAACAAATTTGACCCTAATTACGTTAGTATATTTCCTTGACAAATTAATGGCCAGTGGGCTATTTACCACCTCCTTTGCTTTATTTTTTCTTTCAAAAGGCTGCCAACAGTTGTCAGGGTCAAAGTGATTAGGTGCAGATACATGGATAGGCAGGGGTTGGTAGTATCTTCCCAGTAATTTATTCCTTAAGGTAATACGAGAATCAAGTAGGACTATTTCAATATTCAATGTCAGACTTATTTCTTGTGGATTTTGACTGACCATTTTACAAATCACTGGTTCTTCAGTTTTGTTCGTTTTATTTAGAGGTTTGATAAAAGCAAGAAACACTCTTTTAGAGATGGAAAAGAAATATGTTGGGTTCTGTGGAAATTTCTGTTTCACACCTCCAAAGACTGGCAATGGAGTGAAGCACACTCTGTCTGGCAAGCTCCGTGTTTCTCAAGTTTTAATGTGTTTTGAAGAGAGAAAATCTCCACAATACATACAGTTACAAACATTGCCAAAACTAAACATTCTGTTTGTTGTTTGTTATTGTTATTTGCCATCAAGTTAACTTCAGCTTATGATAACTCTCTGAATGACAGACAAGAGTCCTGGTCATCAGAAGCCCTGCTCAGGTCTTGCATGACCAAGGTTGTGGCTTCCTTCATTGAACCATTCCATCTGTAATGTAGTCTTCTTCTTGTCCTACTGCCTTCTATGTTTCTCAGCTTTATAATCTTTTCAAAAAAGTTATGCCATTTCACGGTATGTCCAAAGAATGATACCATCCCAGCACTACCTTTCTGTGGAGGTGGAATTGTGTGCTCCTGTGAGGCAAGAGACTGATGGTCGCAGTGCTTCTGATAGGATCTCCTGTGTCAGACAGGCTTTTGCTGAGGAGTCAGACTAAATGTGCCAAACAGCTACTAGGCGGCGGCAGCAGTGCGGGGTGACACTGGTGGAAGATCTCTCAGAGATGACAACACTAGCACTGTAACTGGTACTTGTTAATACTGCACAGAAAGAGACAAATGAATGGGCCCTACAACAAACCAGGCCCAGTTCTGGGCACGTCAATTCAAGAATATTGACAAATTGGAACGTGCCCAGAGGAGGGCGACCAAATTGGTGAAGGGTCTGGAAGCCATGCGCTATGAGGAATGGCTTAGGGAGCTTGATGTGTTTAGTCTGCAGAAAAGAAGGTTAATTGGGGACATGATAGCCATGTTTAAATATTTGAAGGGATGTCATGTCAAGGAATGAGTGGGCTTGTTTTCTGCTGCTCCAGAGACTAGGACAAGGAGCAATGGATTCAAGCTGCAGGAAAGGAGATTCCACTTGAACCTCAGGAAAAACTTCCTGACAGTCAGAGCTGTCTGGCAGTGGAATATGCTGCCTCGGATGTGGTGGTGTCTCCTTCTTTGGAGGTTTTTAAGCAGAGGCTGGATGGCCATCTGTTGGGAATGCTTTGATGGGTGTTCCTGCATAGCAGGGGGTTGGACTTGATGGCCTCTGGGGTCTCTTCCAACTCTATGATTCTATGAATTTTCACTAGAAGCAAAAAGACTGAACTGTCACAGTTTGGATCTGCTGAGAGATGATATGACTTGCTGGAAAAGGAGACAGTGCTCTTTAAAGTTGAAAGCATTAAGAAAAAGACTGTATTACAGATTATCAATTAAATCAAGGAATCCCCCACCCTGGGTTTGCAAGATCTGAGCAGAGCTGTTGATGACCAGGGCTCCTGGAAGATTCTCATTCATAGGGTAAAGCTGACTTGAAGGTGGCAAAACAACAAAGCCAAATATTATGGCCAAGATACTGTTTAGTGCAGACCATAACCTCAAGTGCTGTACTTCCTCTGGGTTTCCCCTTCAGCTCGCAAAGAATTAGACCAGAGATTTCCAAATTTTTCATGTTGGTGACACACTTTTTAGACATACATCATTTCACGATATAGTAATTCAGTTTTACTAGCAAACCGGAGGTTAAACTAACCCCTTATAAGAGATACAGACAAATACATAAATTCTAATAACAAAATGTATTGAGATACAACATATCTCATGAAAACCTTTCATATATTTTAAAAAATATATGATTTATAAATAATAACATACATTTCCAAGATTGTAGATGACACACCTACACACCTCAGGTGACACACTAATGTGTCATGGCACACCGTTTCGAAAGCCCTGGATTAGACAATGTTTTAATTGCATTTTGTTTTAGTCATACTGTGAGCATCCTCAAGTGCCATAGTGGGAGAAAGAGAGGACATGAGTTAAATGAATGAATGGATGAATCTACATCTAGACAAACCCAGGCAAACGAGTGCCCTCTTTTGTCTTATTTTCTTTCGCAAGGAGTGTCAGTTGCCACCCAGTTGGGCTCTGACAAGAGAAGCACCTACTTAGCTTCAATAATGATACAGCCACAAGTACTTTCCAGACCACTCACTGCACAATATACACCTAGACAGTTGGATTACCCTCTTACTCACATAGGTGGTTTCCTCCAGGGCAGGATTATAGATTATGTGGGCAGGGTGGTACAGGAAGCTTTCACCACTGTGTTTGTTTTGTACAATGAGGGAAGGTTTCTGCCTCCAGGGCTCTGACCCAAGCACCATTTATGAAGACTAAGTTCAGAACAGAGAGAGGGGGGGGGAAATATATATACAGGTTATTATACTGACAAGGTCAAACATTACATACTGTTAACCATGTCTTTGACTCCTTTGTTTGGAGTTCTCCTTGTTTTAAAAATAGCAGCAGTGATTTGTGGATATAAAATTTGGACCACAGCACAAGGACAGAGGGAGGTTAGTATCCCATTCTCTTTTTCCTGTGCTGATTTTTTTTCACTGAAACGACAACAAAGTTAAAAAATATAACAGATTGTAGAATTCTTGAACAGCCTTTCTGTTATGTTAAAAATAACAAAAATAGTTTGGTGTAATTTTAGAAGTGTTAAAAAAAGATCATTTCAGAATTAAAAGGCTTTTGATTCATGATCCATGAGGATGTATGTATAGGATGGGATCAGGTTACAAGTGAGTCTCAATTTGTATTCCTCTAATTTACAACATTTCAAATTACAATGTTTCCCCATAGATAAATAACACCTCACCCACAATGCATAGCTATCTCAACACACTTACTTTCCCACCTTGAGCAAGGTGAGAAAGTAAGGAGGAAGAGGCAAGAGAATGAGAGTGACCTGACAGTGAGAGGCTGTTTGGAGTTATGATATGGCATTTTTAGTGGTAAGGAAAGAAGACTGGACTTCTACCTGCCTAGGTTGGCAGAATGGAGAGGGGGAGAAAGCAACTGTAGTTTTGCCAGGGAAGGAAAGGATTACCTTTGCCTGCTTAGAAGGAATAGTGTGGGAAGAAGGAAGAAACTTTTAAATTGCCAGTTTTTAGAGGAAAAGATTTCCCTTTGTCAGTTTCAGGCAGGGTCTTTGGCTGTTTGGTGTGACAGCTTGATTGCTTAGAACTAGAATCTTACTTTGGGAAGAGGCTTCTTCTGTTTGCTTAGTTGGGGAGGGGGGTTAACAACAGGGGTCTGCTCCCCCCGTCAAGCCTTCTAGAGAGGACACAGTAGGAGATGTGTTGCCTCTCTCTTCTCTTCTCTTTCCTGATGTGCTTTCTCCACCTGAGAAGCCTGCTTGAGAAACCATAACAGAAGAATATAATTCTTATTAATTCCTCTCTGTCTGTGTGCTCCTCTGAAGAGGGAACTATTGTCTAATGGCAACACTCCTTGTGATCTACAGTTGCTGCCTTTTCTGGCCTGTGGAGAGCATCTGTGCATTCTTCTTGCCTAGGGAAAGTAAGCTCTTGTGTTAATGCTTTAAACCTCCTTCAGGTGGAGGGGGGGCAGGAGGCAGTGAAATTGTTAATAATGGCCCTATCTGCAGCTTACCTTCTTGCAGCGGCGTCCAATGACAATCCTGGCAGCATGATAGCAGTGCTCCCCTCCACATAGGACTGGCTCCCTGCACAAGGGAGCTCATTGGACATTCTGCTTCCTTCTGCAGCACACCCAGTACTTTCCCAGGGTGTGCTGGGGCAGGAAGTCCCTCCATCGCACTAAAAAGACACTTTTACCAGTCTTTCTCATGTGATGTCAGCCTGCTCTACAATATTATATGGATTACACAAAAAATAATAAGATGAAGCTCTCTGAATAGTCTTAAGCTCTGGAAAAGTGTCATTACACGTTTGATGGTAATATAAGGAGATTTTTGAAAACCTAGCATACAGCCTGATGAAAATTTTTACAAAATTTACTATTATTTAGTAACAGAACTGTTGAATAGCTGCTTGGTGTGATTACTTTCTTTTTTTAAGTGCTGCATGTATGCAATCTTGAATGCTGTGAAGTATGCGCTGATAAATTGTGCCCAATATGTTTCCCTATAGATATAAATAGAGATTATTCTCATAAGGACATCTTAAGGGGAAAAAAGGGTAAGATCCACTTCAGTCTGCAAAATCAGGAGGCAGGTGATCCCCCCACTGCACCCCAAAGCAAGATCTAAAGGACTTGGAACCCACCTATATATTTGGTTTTCTATTGGTATGGAAGCATTTAGAAAGCAGGAGAAGGAAAGAAAATTCCATTACTCTAGCAAGCTTCTGCTAGTGCAATGTTGAATGTAGGCTAGTATTTCCTCTCTATTTTAAGTGTGTTGCTGGTATGTAATAAACAGAGAATGTGTTTTGGGTTCTGAAATAGACCTGAAAAGGCCATAATACCTGTCTTGTGAGAGTGGAGTTGGGGGCTTTTCCCTCTAAGAACTTGACTACAGTAGGGAATTCATGGAGGAGGGGGAACAAACTGAGAATTTATTTTTTCAGTCTTCCTAGCACCTATTTAAGAGCTAATTAAAAGAAGCTACCCATGACTTCTGTTCCATGATTATTTGAATTTGCCTTTTGTAAGACTGTTTAGCCTATAAATGTCAGTGAAGCCAGTGACTTTGTTTAATGAATAGCTTTCCTGCTTAATTTGTTTTGCTGCCTTTACATATTTTATAACACTAGCCCTCTGAGCTGAATGCTGATAAGCTGCCATTTTAATCATGCAGCACCATCAAAAATTGTGAAGCAAATAATTTGTAATGATATTATCAGCCCTCCTGTGGCCCTGCATGTTGAAACATTCAGAGGCAACTGAACTAATGGAGTTTTTAAAATTCAGAGGTAGCCAAACAGACTGACAACCCTGTTTCAAATATCTTTATTCACTGATGGGGCCAAAGTTATTGAAAAGAATGTTCACCATAGTAGGCTAATTCCTTATCCTCATATTGCTAACATTTTAAAATACAAAACGTCTTTTCCAAAAAGCACAGAGCACACTGAACATATTGCTAGAGCTAGAGCTACTATACACTGCTGCTTGAATTAGGACAACCATCAGAGCAACCTAGCTTTATAGTATACTGAGCTCAGTGGCCACTGAGCCATGTACTATAACTACTTTTTAAAAATGAAAATAAATTCAGTGACAAACAAACAAGAACCTGTGTAGTTAAAAGTGTTAGACTGGTTTCTAGTACCTCCAATATCAGTTCTCACCTGAGACATGAAATTTTGGGTGAACCTTGGGTTAGTCACACTTGCTCTTAGTCTATTTCTGCACTACGCTGTAATAGTACTCTTATTCCACTCAACATCCTATGGAATCCTGGGGTTTGTAGTTTACTTAGGCCAAGGAGCTCTAAGGCTGAGAATTCTAAAGGTCCCTCCCGAAACTGCAAACCCTAGGATTCCATAGGATGTTGAATGTGGAATAATAGCACTATAACAGTGAAGTGTGGAAATGGCCTGAGAGTCTAACCATATGTTTGGCACATAATTAGAACAAGTACTATCTCAAGTGGTGTAAGATGTCTGTTTGTCCCAGCACATGCTTTTTATCATCTGCATTCCATGTGCTTTATTTTGTAATGGTCATTGAAAAATAACCACAGCATAATTTGCAAGTCTGATTGCTGATATCTATCCCATTTCCCATTTTTGGAAGAGAACAGTGTCAATTACAGGAAATACACATTTCTCTTAATGACCACAGTCACTTGAATATTCCTTGAGGCAATTTTACAAATGAAAGAAGAGTCTGTTTCTCTATAATTTTGTAAAAACATTTTCGGATCCAAAAGGACACAAAAATGAAGTGAATGTGAAAGGCACGTTGTCTATTAGGCTGTTTGGTGTTATATGCTGAATCCAAGAAAGGGAGCCTCCACATGTCTTGCATTCTTGGGACATCCAAGGAAAGTCATTGTTAAGAGTGACAGCACCTGCTGAGGCAGTGTCAATAAGAGCTTATACTGAATCAGATAAATCAGCAGGATGACTTGGCAGTTCTGTCATTCCGCATTAGATGTTCAAGCTACTGAAAATGAGAAAATCTTTTGAGGCAACTCAGACTGGGCTTGTCTCAAATAACCTTGCTTGAATTTTTTGGTATGTCTACTAATGATCAACCCCAGACAGCCAGAAAGGGAAATATAGGTGCGTCCCATGCCTAAGCCAAGTCAGTGGCACAGAAAGTCCCAGCTTAGGTACTGTCTGGAAAGTCTGTACATTGATTTTTTGGCATTGTGTCTGCAAATCAGATCTTTTACATAAATCCAAGCACATCTAATTAGGTAGCAAGCAGAGTGGCTTATTCAAGATCGTGAAGAGAAGAGAATACAGAAGTTGCAACCACCATATATATATGTGTGTGTGTGTAAAATTATTTCTTAAATAGAAACATACAACGTACAATACCGATAAAACCAATACATAAAACTAAAAATACATACAAGAAAATACATACAATAAAAATACATACTATAAAATAACTAAAAGAAAAAACTACCTAATAACTACAAAAAACTACAAACAACTAAAAATTGGTTCCCACTCCTGTTGCAAACAGCTCATATTAATCAAACAGTTATACCTAACTGGTAAATCCCTCATTCCTATTCTTAGTCTTAACAACTTATTCTATATTCTATATGTAGTCCAAATATGAAAATCCAATTAACTGACCCAAATGAAACAGTTCATTCAAAAAGAGAAAAAAGGAACCAATTCTCTAACAGTCTAGATCAGAGTCCACATGTACACTGGCAGAGCTTGGAGTGTGTGGAGGGGGGACAGGAGGGGGGTTGGGCTATGGCATGGGGTCCACTATGCATCGCGGCATGGCCGCAGTGTGTGGAGGCATGGCCATGGCGCACGGGGGCATGGCTGCAGTGCGCGGGGGCATGGCCAAGGTGCAGAGAGGCATGGCTACTGGTTTGGCTGCCCCCAAAACATTGCCACCTGGGATGAATCACCCCCATTGCCCTCCCATCCCTACGTGACTGCACATGTAAGAATTAGTTGCAAAGCTGGTATTTATGTCCTTTATTATTCCTATATTACAGATGAGAGGCTAGAACTTGCCAATATCATCTTCTGGGCAAAAGGACTTTCTGAAATTTAAACTAGTGATAACTTTCACAGAAGATTCATTTTCTTAGCCACCATGTTATGCTACATATATGCTGGTGGATGTAGATGAAAAACCTTAGATGAGGAGTGAAAATCACATATCATTCCTCTTATTGTTGGATTGTGGGAGGCTAGGCCATTTCCACATGACATTGCTATAACTCTACAACAGTGGATTGTTACTGGTACAGGAGCTGTGCTACTGCACAATGGCCATTTCTGCACGACACTCTTATAGCGCAATGATTCCACTTTCAACTTCCTATGGAATTCTGGGGTTTGGAGTTCCGGGAGGGGTCTGCCGGCCTGCCCCTCCCAGAACTGCAAACCCCAGGATTCCATAGGACGTTGAAAGTGGAATCATCGCGCTATAAGAGTGTCGTGCGGAAATGTTCAATGCCATCGCTATCAGCTGCTATCCCATCCCCAAGTGATGCCGAAGTACTTTATACTATTTCCAGAAAAAAATCTGTTAAGCGCCTCCTTCAGCTCTTCAATCCCATCAGCAAGCTCTGTGTGGTACTGTAATAGCACTTGATAGTGCTTTGTGTTGTCACAGATCCAGCAGTGGGCAGGGCATGTGTGCCCAACTTGTCCCTCCCTCCCCGGCTCCCACGGCATGGTAACTTCAAAATCTATCACCTCTCCATGTTTACTTTAAAGTTCTTCTTTCTGTTAAAACTTTTTAATTTTTTTTCATACATTTTCAAGCATTATAGTGTGAAAATGCAATCATGTATTGGCTTATAGTGCGGTTACAACAGTCTTGTGCTAATATGGCTTCCAAAGAAAAACAAACAAAAATGACCAAACAGGAGTGATGGGATGGGGTGAAGGCAGGGAAAGGGGGTGGCCAAGGATGCTATAGTGGAGAAAGAACACTGGTGACAATACTGCTACTCATCTACGTAAGGTGGAGGGGTGTGGTAAACAGCATTCCTAACCTGCTACCATTATGTGAGTGACAATGCCAGGATTGCAATGGTACAATGCACTAATGGTGTCTAGTGCAGAAATGGCTCTAGACTTTGGCTGGCATCCCGTTAAGTACATGCACGAGTGTAGCCATGTTTTAGGTCTCCTTTTTTTTTTGTCATTGTAGAGGGAGGAGTTCAATACTTTCTTTGTATAACAACTCCAAACCCCTCAAAATTCACCTCTTGTGGAGGGGGTGTGATAATGAGGCTCCCACTATCCAGGTAACAGAGCTGAAGGAAAATAGTTTTCCTTCCAGGCATGCTGGAAGGAGTGCTGGGTTAGGTTACATTTTATTGGGGGGTCAGCATCACAGAGGACATCACAGATCACAAGAAATAGTTGCCCAATCAGAGGGAGAAGGGTGAGAACCTTTGAGATGTCTTGGTCCTGAAGTTTTAAAAACCTCAGGAGACAATGAGGGAGGAGGAGAACAAAGATATCAACCAGAGGAGGCATATTGCAAGTTGTAGGTAGGCCTAGCTAGGCCTTGCTTCACAGCGCTGCCTCTATGCATTATTTTAGCACTTGACCAACAATGTGAGTAGTGGCCAGTAGAGAGCAGAGTGTATGTGTAACAGAGTCATATCCAGTTATGTCCCCACCTTCTTTTAGGACTTGGAAGATTCTCAGTAGATTTGGGGGGATGCCTTTGTAGTTGTGTGTCCAGCTGTAGGATAATAGCTAAATGTTTCTCAACCAAATTCGTCTCTCCACTGGTCTTGTTTGGAGATATGAAGGAGATGGGGCATATTGCCACCTGGGCAGATGTGTAGACCACATCCCCTGACACAGGATCTTACCTTCTGTGTCTTTATTACCCCAAATGTCAAGAACTGCCAATGAGCAATTTACATCTTTCCACAATTTTACAGCCTCCTAAACTGTATAGAATGGATATTTATGTTTCTGTCTGTGCTAAAAAAGTCTGTAGCATCTGTACGATGCACGCTGATGAGAAATTATTTTCTGGTTTTGGTATGTTGCTAATGAGTGATTATGTTGAATTTGGCAATCTGGGAAGATCTGAATGTCATTATCTTGGTATTTGTGTTCCATCTGGGCCAGTGAACTCTACCACCATAAGCAACATTTTTATTCTGTGCATTTTCCAGAGAGCTAATGTATGTCTGCAATTTGTAAGAAAATGAATAAATAAATAAAACCTATAACTATAATCAATGCAAAGAACCAACATTCCATGAGGAGTCAAAGTTATATGGTAGGAAATTTATTGTAATCCATGTTTTGTTCACATGTTTTTCCTGTTATTTAGTTTTGAAATATGTTTGCCCATCCTGAGTTTTCAGGGACAGAGTATACTAGGCATCTAAATAAATTCACACATAATTTGAGGTTTATAGTAAAGCAATTTCTGAGACTTCCCAAGATGGGGAGAATAGGAGAATTACTGAACTTCATGCAGTGCTGAAACTTAGTTTTCATCATGGCACAGTCTGTAGACTCTTCAGATGGGTTCTAGCTCAAACCCTAAAACTAAGCTTGGAGTGTAGATGCATTTTTTTAAAATTAAAGAAATTGGCAAGCTATCATAAATCTTGGGGTTTTTTACACAGTTAATGAATCTAATTTGGGCACACTGGCAAGTCAAAAAAATAAAAAATGATCTTGCTGTGGGTGATGATGCCACAAGTACATCTTCTTTGGCAAATATAAGAATGTTTACATTCCTTGGATGTATTGCTGACTTCTTAGTGAGTTATATTTGTGGGAGGAAAATGAGAGAAGTCGTTAAATCTGAAGGTGTTGTCCTTGTGCGTCATATGGTTTTATGATTGTTTTGAGCCTCAATACGTTGATTTTTTGAAAGAAAAAAAAGCTGTAAATGTCTGTGTTGCAGTCCAGTGGTGAATCTTTGTTATATCACTTGCACTTTCATCAACCACTTCCAGTGCTCTCTGCCAACCAAGTCACCAGATGGTAAAGAGGAATTAACATCAAGAGGAGGATTCCCCACAGGCTTGCTTATAAGCACACTCTGAATGCTTGTTGGCCATTAAACACAGCTGGGATATACATCAGATACTTGCAGTTCAAAGACATCAGCTCCACCAGGTGGGACAGAAGGGAACCTCCCCAAAGATAAGCTTGGAATAGAATCAACTAAGTGAAACTCCCGTTATCTCACATCCTCACTTTCTGTATACTATAGGACTCCCTCCCAGAAAGCACACAGAAACGCTGCCAAGAAAATCATGTGAAGAAAGGGCTCCTTCTCTGAGTTGCAGCTGAACAATTTCATAGAACGATGATATTTTGGGGTGATATTTCTGCACAAATGTCTGTGCAGACCAGCTCTGTGATTCTAAGTAGTAAACATATAGGGCTAAATCTAATTATTAGAGAAGACTCACTGGATTAATTTAACTACAAGCCAAGTTCTCATTCATTCACTGCACCTATCCAAGCAATTCAAGAATCATATTTAGTTTATAAGGCCAAATTCAGTTCTAGTCTCAACTAGAACAGACCCACTGAAATCAGTGGAGTTTAGGCTCAAAGACTCATTAATTTGAATGGGTAAGCTCTAGTTAGGACAAAAATTGGATTTGGACTATATTCATTAGACCACAAACTAAGTAGAAAAGGCTTTTTCATTATGGAGTTTGCCCTCTCCCTCTTCCTGTATAAACTTACAGATGAAATTGCCACAAATTGCAATCCAATTATTTTTAGGGAAACAAAATGATACTCAGATGTATGTATTTATGCATTTATTTATTTATTTATTTAATAAATATCCTCTTATATCTGTCCGTTGTGAAGCCACAGGTCTCTTTCCTAGACAGAGACCATTTCTGCACTAGACTGTTACAGCGCTATTATTCCACTTTCAAAATCCTATGGAATCCTGGGGTCTGCAGTTTAGGGAGGGACCTTTAAGCAAACCCCAGAATTCCATAGGATGTTGAAAGTAGAATAATAGCACTATAACCGTCTAGTGCGGAAATGGCCAAAGACTCTGGATCCCAAGAGGAGTTACTTTACTGCTGTTAATGGTTTTAAACTTTACTGTCCTTTGCTCAATTTGAATGAGTAAGCTCTAGTTAGGACAAAAACTGGATTTGGCCTATATTCATTAGACCACAAACTAAGTAGAAAAGGCTTTTTCATTATGGCCAAGAAGGAAGTGGCCTCTGCCTATGCACAGATCCCTCTAAGGCCATTTCCTAGTGTGACAGTATGGGATTATTGAGCTCTTGCCTTTTACTCCTTTCCTTGTCCTTGTTCATCCCAAAGAGACCTATCTACCCATCTGTGCAGTCCTTGTACATTTTTCAAGGCATCCTCATGGTTATTTTGAATTAGAACAGACAAATACACACACATTATGAGAAATCCAACAACCATGGGTCCATGATCATGACACCTAGCTTCAGCTTTGGTTAAAGTAGTGGCAAGTATTACATTTTCTATTCAACTCATTTATCAACCAAACACTGCCAACGGAAAGGAAATCTCTTCACCTATTAAAAATAACCCATTCCAGAAAACATGCATGTCTTTGTGTTAAGAATTCCAGGGAAATTTGATCATGTGGTGATTTCTGGAGAAGGAAATGTCATGATTGTTTTTAATTTTATCAACAGATAAAACACCTGTTTTAACATATAAAATAAACTGCAGGGAATATATTCCATGTGCTGTGTTAGTAAAAGCTTATCATCTGGTTTAGCCTTTAGTATCATTACTTAAACCTTGAGCATTAATAGTTAATACTGAAAACACCAGAAAGCAAGAAAGGAAAGTATGAAGAACAGAGTCATGGTAACATGCTTTGCCCATGATGTTCTTTCATTTCTTTAGAAAGCATGTACAAATCAACATCCCATCTCCATAGGGGGAGTCCTTTTAATTAAACAGGCCTTCAACTTTTAACTAGTTGGGCTAATGCAAAAGATGTGCTGGTTTTTAATACATAATAGGTTTTAATGTGTTTTAACTGTTCT
Source organism: Ctenosaura bakeri (assembly GCA_948474755.1). Classification (NCBI taxonomy): domain Eukaryota; kingdom Metazoa; phylum Chordata; class Lepidosauria; order Squamata; family Iguanidae; genus Ctenosaura; species Ctenosaura bakeri. Next base: position 14,021 of record CAOLHI010006698.1, read on the forward strand.
AAATTAATGCTTTAAAGTGGATCATTGTATTCAGATTGTTTTAGCTATTTTGTTTTAATGTCCAGTGTAAACTGCTTTGAGTCCCCTATGGGAGAAAAATGAGATATCAATTAATTAAGACAACAATCTCTCTACACAATTGGAAATCCTGTAAAGGGAGCAACATAGTAGAAGGCAGAAATAGTGAGAAAAGAGAGAAATAGGCAATGGTTTAAAGGAGGAAGTGAAGCATCATGGATGAAACAGAAAAAAGCAGGAGGAAAAGAAAAACAACTACAAAGCTGGGAAAAAGAGGATGAAGAGATGATTGGGGCTAATTTTGCAGTTTAAGGCAAAAGATAGGGTGCTGCCATCCATTCCACATATAGATCCAACTGGACTAGCAGCTAAATGTTATTTCAACTCTGGTGACAGGACAGCATCATCCACTGCATCTAAAGGTTGCAGGAATGCTTTGTACCATACATAGCTATATTAATGTTGTTATGCTGTGGACTTTCCCCACACTAGCATCCGCCTTCCAGTGCTACTCAATGGCAGCCATAGTCTGTTGTGGTTCTTTATGCAAAATATCTTGGAGGAGGCAGCTGTCTCATCCCTGGTAAAAAGAAAACAGAAGCTGTTGGGACATTGATAACTAGCTCTACAAAATGGCCGTGTGTACCTTTCCTGGACTTAGGAAAGTCTGGTCATCTCTAGCCAGAACACAAGAAAAAAACAACTTACGAGCCTGCTTTCTTTATGAATGTTGAATGAAATAAAGCACACAGTCCTTCCTTTCACAAGAAATAGCAAGGGCAAGAACAGGTCTATAAGAAAATAAAACAAGCTAACTCCAGAAATCCATTTAGGCCAAGCCACTGTTGCTTTCCATGTGGTATTTGTTACAGAAATAGTTCTTGTGACCCAGCTGTTTCTTCCTTTATTTTCTAGCCTTACAGACTGTTCTGTGAAAAAAGAATTAGTCACAGGGAGGCCAACGGTGAGTCATCTGCAAAGGCTATTTCAGTGACAGAATGCAGATTGTTGCTCACTCTCCCGCCATATGGGCTCTGCTTCTTTTCATCAAGGTAGACATCTCTGGAATGTCAGGATTAAAATATGCAGGAGGTCATTCCATGTTGCTGCCCAGAGAATCTGTGCTCTCCATCTTCATATAAATTTCTTTTCCTTATTTCAGTTGAAAGGTGTCTAATATAAGTGGCATGCTTTGTCAGACCTGCTGAAATACTTAGCCAAATCTTTTTGCACATTTAAAAGAGCTGCATTTAAAATACACATACTCACATTCCCTTCTTTGAATTGTAGCCAATTATACAATCATTGAATTGGAAGGATTACCCATCCCCAGAAGTCATTTAGTCCAACCCTTTGGCAGTACAGGAATCTATCACTAAATTACCCCATCTACCCCATTTAAAAGGTAGCCATCTAGTCTGTTTAAAAACTTTTAAGCATCCATATTCATCTCAGACAACTGGACATCAAACAAACTGAAGTGTTTCAATACTTTTTTTCCCCATAATCTGTGTATATTTAAAGGCTCCATCCCATAAATTTGCACAACTAGTTAATTACCAATGTAATTCTAACTGCTGAAACCAAATAAGTCTTTCCTGGTTGGAGATTTCCTACCTCATAGGAAGGCTGGGAACCATCAGTAAAGATGATCAATCTAAAGTAAAAGAAACATAAGAAATAATGGTTATGGGGAGATAAATGGTCAGTTTCAACTTCTCTCAACGTTTCATTTGTTCAAATCTTAAGTCTCTCACCATGAAAACTTTGTTTTGTTTTTTAAGTTTACATGAAACACTCTTGTTCTCTTGCAACAGGCATTTTTATATGGAGTTTTGTGAGATGTGCAGTTTTGGAAGAAATTTGCCTAATATGATGCATTTTAACATAATTTTCCCCAATGAGTACATTTTTGTATACTTTCCCCTGACAGAGACAGTTTGTAAATGACTGATGCAAAAAGTGAACAATTTAAAGGATAACTGAGTTTTTGATCAATATCTGACTTGAAACTGCAAACTTAGGTCAAGCTGACTTTAGAACATATGTTGCTCACAAAAAACTGTAACTGGAGAAAGAAATATCAAAATTTCTAATGAATTTCTCCTCTATACCTAACTATGGCCATTTCCACACTAGGCTGTTATAGCACGATCATTCCACTTTCAACATCCTATGGAATCCTGGGGTTTGCAGTTCCAGCTGGCCCCTCTCTGAACTGCAAACCCCAGGATTCCATAGGATGTTGAAAGTGGAATGATAGCGCTATAACAGTCTAGTGCGGAAATGGCCTATATCACGCCAGCACCTTTTAGAATGCCATAGTTGGTTAACTTGGCCACTTTGCATTTAACAGTGGTAGACCTACTGTTTGGGCACATGGGACACACAAGGTGCACTTGGGACACACAAGGTGTACTTACACCTTGCAAGGGAGTGAGTTGGGTTACAATCTAGATGTAGTTTCCTTCAGGTGACTTTGTCTTTAGTGACCTGCCTTTGTCCACCAGTCCCAGTGGACTATAAAACAATTAGGATTCCATTAAGATATCTAGAGAAAAGCTTTATATTTATAGAATCATAGAGTTGGAAGAGACCACAGAGGCCATCCAGTCCAACCGCCTGCTACGTAGGAACACATATCAAAGCATTCCCAACAAATAAATATATTTATATTTATATTATTTAGCCAATCTTTTCCCCAGCTTTGGGACTCAAGGCAGCTTACATGTATAGATAAAATGCCACACTGTTAAAATGCACAAAGGTTAAAATATAAAGAAATTAGAAACAGAATTTAAAAGAATTTAAATTCATTTAACTCAGTAAAACAGAAACAAGAACATCTGGAGACAGCAGGGTATCTTATTAAAAGCTCTTTCCCCATGAGCAGTTAGTTCTCAGAGGCTTTGTCTGCCACCATAAGGACACTTTAGACACCACAGAAGGTGCCACTCTAGCCTTTTGAAGGAATAACTTCCAGAGCTTGAGAGCAGCCACCAAGAAGGCCCTGTAACTATGCATGAAATATTTCTGCATTGGTGGAGAGACTGTGCACATTCTTATTTCATTTGCAAATGTTTTAAGGTAATTTTGTATCTATAAAATTGCATCTATACAGCATGTGCAAACTTTATGCAATATACCACATTCTACAACTTTTAAGATGCAGCCCCTAAATATGTTAAATTTTTTCATTGTTTCCTGTCCTGCATCTAAAATTATTCTACTGGCTACTACATTCCAGGGTTACATTTTTCTCACTTGCCCAAGTTCTGAGACTTCCTTTGAGCAGTTTGCTGTACTCCAGCTACTCCTTTTTCATTCTTTCCTGGCTGGTCTCTGGCTTTGAACTGACTGCAGTCTCAAAAAGTTACCTTTTTTGGATGTCAGCTCCTCAAATCTGCCTGCCAGAACAGACACTAGCAATATTGGCTTGGGAGATTCTTGGAATCATAATCCTCCAAAAGAAACTTTTCCAAGTTGTGTCTCAAAGGTGGGTAAGAGGACCAGCTACATTCAAAAGTCGTTGCCTCTTTTTTAAAAAACACTTTAAGTCAGCTAGTAAATATATGACTCATACTTCGGGAAATCTTGAGTGTTCATTGTTTAATATCCAGCTACTAATAAAACACATGCAGTGTCACATTCTGCACTCTGAAAAACACTGAACAAAGCCTGTCTCCTGCTCTATACAGTGGGCCAAAAAAACCAGCCACAATGTCCACCACATCTTAGAATCCCATAGTGAAATTATCAAAAGCTTAAGAATGTCTCCTGACTAATTCTTATTATAAAAGGCTACTCTTATGTTGTTTATCTTTTTGCCCTTTTAGCCACTGCAGAACTTGCTTTGCTTAAAAGGCAACCATTTAAAAACTTTTTTTTAAAAAAAACCCTGAAAACCTCAGTCCTTCCCTATATATACCAATGTCACATTAGATACTAAGTGACATTATCTTTTACAGCCAGCTTTGCTCAGTTTGGTGAGGCAACAGAGAATAAACAAACACTGAACTTTGACTAGATTATTTAACCACTGCATATATCAACACGTTCAACATTAAGTCTTTCTAAAGCCAAAATAAATACCCCCCCACCAAAAAAATCCAATCCTGCAGTTGTAAACAATAAAATTACAGGGGTCATTAACATCTCCTGCATCATCAGAGGTGCATTTACTTGTTCTTCCTCCAATGTGATTTATGCCATCCTATGCCAGCAACCCTCCTCTACACTCTGCATTGGATAAATAGGGGTGTCTCTAGCAAGAGGATTAACAGACACAAATCTGACATTAGAAATAGCAATGCCCAAAAAACACTTGTATAACATTTCAACTTCCTGGACACACAGTAAGCAATTTACAGCCTGTGGTCCTTCGACAAGGAAATTACAAAGGAAGACTAGAAAGAAAAACTGCTGAGTTGAATTATATTTACAAATTCTAATCCATTAACAGAGGTATGAGCAAAGACAACGGCTTCATGGCAGATGACATATATTAATACAAGAGTCCTGTTTACTGCACATATAACAAAAAGAATCTTCTCAGAGAGAGTATAGAACCCAGAAAAACTGACTTTGGTAAGCAGATTTATTGCTTTCACACCTCAACACTTAAGTGACCACTGTAAAGATCTTAAGACCCGAATCACATTATTTTGAAACTTCAGGGCAAGGATCAGGATTTGCACCTTTCTGGATCCCATTACATTCCATCCCACTTTCACAACTGTGTAAATATGCTTTATATCTTGAGGCCTGGATCTCACTCTCTACTGCATCTGAAGAAATGGGTTTACATCCAAGAAGGCACATACCAAAATAAAAACTAGTTAGTCTTAAAGGTGCTACTAGATTCTTTTCCCCCACAAACCCTTCCTTCCTCTGTATTCCTCCTTTCCATCTTTATTCTGCAAGAAACTAACAGGGCTACTTGTTTGAAAAGGTCTTGTAAAGACTAATTTAAACAGAAGAGTCAAATAGATTGTTTTCTCAGCAGAGCAGGCAAAAAGTTCTGACAATCCATCTCTCCCTCTGCTGCGACCTGTTGGAATCTGAGTCCCTCCTCTTGTAAAAAAATGTTTTAATGCTTATTTGCTTGAGGATCAAACTATACCTTTGGGTTAACAGTTGTAATAAAAGTTGATGAGGTACAGCAGTACTCAGAGAGCAGTACCAGCTATTGGTGAGGGATACTTGGCTGCCTGAGGATACTTGGTCTCTTTCATTCTGGGAACCAACAAGACTATCAGTTGAATCTTGCTTCAACAATTGGGAGGTACTCCTATCTTCTGAGGCACCAGAGGCTAGGAAGCTGTCTTAAAAGGTGCAAGGCAGACGTAGCTCTGCTCCCCAGCCTTGATTCTGTTTCACCAACTTCCATCACCCCAGGCACCCACTCTACTCTGCCTAATGGTAGGGCTGGCTCAGGCTGCCACCATTTTGCTTCCAAGCAAAAGTCAAATGCTAATTTTGAGTCCCAAGCAATCTGGGACAAGAGTAAAGATTGCTCTTACATTAAACTTGTCAGTTAGTTGAAAGTGTCTTTAGGGGCCTGGCTTAGGCTGTCCCCCAACTTCAGAAATGTGAAGCACCGTATTTGTATAATCCCTTCTCTTCATCCACTCTTTTGGTACCAAACAAGATGTTATTTAGAATCCAAATTTTTTAAAAAATATTCTGTTTTCCTGGGCCTTCTTTTGGTTGTCCTGACCTTTTCATGTAAAGTGACAAGTATCTGCTAATTTTCTCTAGAATTAAAGAAAGTGAAGCAACAGCATTTTTATTTTCTTATGTTTTTCATTACTTAGGCTGGAATTATATCTTTATAATTCCACATAAATGGATTTTTCACTTATCCATTATGATAGTGATTAAGGATACTTTTTCATCACACTTGTCTTTTTTTAAAAAAATTGGTGGTATCTGGTATTGCTTATATTTGCTCATTTCTTAAAAATTTGTATTGGAATTGGTTGCACAGATATAATATGCTTGAAATATGGAATTAACAAACTTCTGGAGCAACTAACTGATTGCCAATATCTTTTCTAACTGGTTATCAGAAATCTGTGAGTAATTCACAATACAAAATACAAAGGAGACATAAAACAAAATGTTGCAGCATGGAGCGCTTCTGTAAACTATTCTAGTTGATCAGTCAGCCATGCCTTCCTTTATCGTACTTTATTCCATACCCCTGCTTGTGCCATTTTCCATTTTTTCCTCCCACAAATTAGTCAGTATTTTGTGACCACTGAACATAAGCAGCAATTCGAGAGGTGGATCTCCACCCCGCACTCCTTTGTGTTTCTTTTTCCAGAAGATTTTTTGTAATTCTGAAATCCTATTGTTTTTAATGCATAGATGATATTGATTTGGCTACATAATTAGTTGCACTCACCTGTGAACATGGGAATGATAACACCAAGCAGAACGAGAAAGAGAATCATGAAAACAATATTTCCAATATGTTTTCCATATCTTATAAACCAATTTATCAAGTAGGAGAAGGAGGAAGTAAAACACAATAAATTAATCTCTTCAAAGATTAGAAAGTACATGAGCCAACACCTGCATATTGCCTTAAGATAAAAGAGTATGTTTCACTGATTTGTCTATGCATGGTCTTCATATAGCTTCAAAAATATGTACATATGGCTTCAGACATCTTATAAAAATTCAGGCTGTAGCATTGTGTAAAATTTTGGGATGATTTTACTAGGCCCAAATGTTCTGCACTTTGAAATATCTGTCAAAAGCAAAGCTTGGGAAAGTTACTTGTATAAGTTACATTTCCCAGAATCCTGCAGCTGGCACAGTCACTGCTTGATTTCTAGGCTTTGAAAAAAGTAAGCCCATTAATGCCACAAAATAAACACCACTTTTGAACCAATTTAGAATCCTTGTACAGAATGAACCTGGAAACACTCTGGCTGCTCTGAACAAATTACGCACCATTTAAGTTTGGACTTCGACTTCCACAGCAGATTATACGACAGACATTTGGTAGCTTATCCAAGATGGCTGTGCTATTCCAATTTGTAATGTACATAACCACCAGACATGCAACACCTATTCATACACTCGCATGTACTGGGGTGGACTACACTGCCATGGTTCTGCCCCTTATATAATGCAGTCAGACTAGAGCCATTCCTGACATCTGAACTATTAATATAGGTGGTGAAGAGGAACCTCGTATATGCTCACATGTAGGATTCCTCTTCAGACATTCATACTCAAAGATTTCAGGGAGCAGGGTAACCCAGATATGTAAAGCTAGATAAAAGTCAAAATGCCATTTCTAGTCATAAGGGCTCTTTACACAATAATCTGGCATCCTGTTAGTGATAGATGATAGCACAATTTCATTTTACATATTTGGTTGTGGAAGTTCACTTTCCCTCTCTGCAATGACCAAAGCCCATGCCCCGAATCTCCATGTCACACTGTAACCCCGAATCTCCATGTCACACTGTAACAGCCTCCCCTATTCCATTGCTGGTGAAGAATGGAGGAAATCAGATAAACATCTGGCTATGGCTATGCTCCCCAGCAACCAGTGTTCAACGACATACTGCCTTTAATACTGGAGGCAATAGGCTGCCAACACAATCTGTAGCCATTCACAACCATAATTTGCATAAATTGGTCTCATTCCTTTTAAACATTGTCCAGGTTGGTAGCCATCATTCCATCTTGTGACAGCAAATTTTATAATTTGATCAAGTTATTGTGTGAAGAGGGACTGCTTTGTATCTGTCCTGAATTGGAATACAATCTCCAGTTTCATCAGATGACTTAGATTCCATATTATAAGGGAGGAGAAAAACATCTCTGTCTCACTTTCTCTCAACCATGCATACTTTTGTGCACCTCTGTCTTGTTCTCCTGGCTCACTTCTCTTGTAAACTGAAAATCCACTAGTGTTGTGAGATTTGCCCAAGGGCAATTGGTCCATTCTACCGACAGTTTTAGTTGTCTTTTTCTGCACTCTTTTCAGTCATGCAATATCCTTTGTGAGATGCAGTGAACAGGGCTGTACACAGTTTTCAGGTGTGGCCACACTATAGATTTGTATAAAGGCAATGTGATGTTGGCAATTTCAGTTTCAATTTTTTCCTCTGTTGATTCTCATTATGAACCCTTCCTTTCTCTTAGCGGCTGCACATTGAGTGAATAAGGCTATCCATTACAATTCCAAGATCCCTATCCTCGTAGCAGTATACATATGATGTTTTATTTCCAAAACGTGCAAGCATCACTTTAGATTTATTTACCCTCTGAAGTGCATTTGTCATTTTAATATCCATTCTCTGGAGATATCCTTTCCAATTTCAACCTTATCTCTTTTTTGTGTTAACCACCATAATTTAATTATTGGCTTTGAGAACTTCAGTTAATGCTCAAACTCTGGATTTCTCCATCATCTTTATACATTTTTGAGGTACTTGCTTCAGAGAAGCTTTGCTTTCTACTCTGATTGGGATGAAGAATCTGTAATGTATTAAAGTTGATCTAGGACAGAAGAAATATTAGGAAAGGCCAAAGCAATACTAAAATAATAGCTGTGACAATAGTCTATGACTGAATAAAGTTTGCTTCTCTTCCAAACATCAGCTGAAAAATATTCTGAATATAAATGAAGTTGACTTTGGTCCAAAATAGGCTGCCTGTTACTGACTGCCAGGAACCAGCTGCATTATGGTAAAAAAATTTCCAGTGATAAGCATATGACCCTATGCAAGCTCCTGAGGACAGAAAAGACTAGTCTGATGTTATCAGATGAACTTGCACCTTTGCAGGTTTGCTGCTTGCCCCGAACAATTTTATTGAATCCTGGCAGATTCTCTCATCCAACATGTCAATATTAGCAAAGTGCAATGAACACTGCGTCTCATCATTTCCCATGGAAAGTCATTCCCCTGGAATGTGGTGTTTATATTATTTTTCACAACAACAAGCAAAAATCTAAAGGTTATTCATCTCTGAAGTAAAATAAGACCTTATACTCAATCAAATGGCATTTTTTAAATCTCTGTTTATCTATTTGTAGTAGCATGCGAACTCCTGGTCAGCCTGAAATTTCCAAAGTATAGAGAGTAATTTTAGATACAAATGGTATGGAAAAACCCCTTTGAAGCTAAAAAAAAAAAGATTAAAGTGTATAAATAATTGCAAAACTATATATGGAACTCCTAAAGGATTCTGGTTTATTTCTGTTATAAGAATAAGCAAGTGATCTTTTCCATCTAATTAGCCACCTCATGGACTATATAATAGCCCATTGAATCCTCAATGCTGTATTCCCTTTTAAGTGGTATGGCAACATCACTATGGAATCCTGGGGATTTGAGGAGGTACTAGAGGTTTCTCACTGAGAATTCTGAATACCTCTCCCTAAACTGTAAAGCCCAGAACTCCATTCCTTGTCTACGCCACAGACCAATTGTCCTTACATTTTCAGACAAGCAACACAAAATTTAGAGTGGACTATCTGTGCTTAGTTTGTGGCAAACCTGGCATGGGCCAAGGAATGAATCTGCCACAAACATAGATAGATAGATAGATAGATAGATAGATAGATAGATAGATAGATAGATAGATAGATAGATGGATACCTTCTGCCTCTTTTTCAAATTAGTCACCCAGAGGTGAGTTGTTGTGGTGCACCAACACTGCTTCCCATCCTGCAATGAGTTCTTCAAGTAGCTGGTATGTGCCTGGGCAAAATAGCTTCCTGCTGCAATTCACCTGTGGGAGCTCTGCAGATTAGCCCATGGAAAGACAAGGGAGGCCTCATGGACAGTGACTCAGCTGCCTGGATTTTCTGCATTGTCACTCTTGTTTGCCTGCTCTGAAGGATGAGTTTCCTGACTAGCTTGTCTGACAGTTGGCCATCCTCTTCTTTCAGGTGCCATACCATCATATCACCTCCAATGCTCCCATTTCTGGACCATTCCTGCTGCAATTCCTTTTCCACAATCTGTTTTATGGCCTTAGTTGGAGATGGAGACTTAATGTGATGTCCAGTGACATCCCATTTGGGCCCATTCACTTCATTGGTACCAAACTGCTTGTGACATGACAAGGTTCAGGCACTCCTTACTTTGGGGGAGATTTTGTCCTGTGAGTAATTTCAGGTGATTCTTTTTCTACATCTGTGGTAGAAAATATTAAACAGTGTACATTTGGGTACTCACCCAGGCATTGCCTTTCTGTGGTGGTGGGATTATGTGTGCTATGAGGCTATGCTGATGGTAGCAGTGTTGCTAATAGGGTCTCCCATGTCAGACAAGCTTTCTCTGAGGAGCCAGACTACATGTGCCAAACAACTACTGGGCAGCAGAATAGTAGAGAGTGACACTGTTAGAGGATGTCTCAGAGACAATGGCAGTGGCACCATAGTGACCACTTGTTAGTACTGCTCAGCAGGCATAGTAAACCCCTTTAAATCTTTTAAAGTCTTTTACCATGAATCTTTAAAAGTCTTTTACCATGAAAATCCTATAATGAGATGATCCAAAATGAAACAAGACATAATGCTAAACTCCTTGGTTGGAAGGTACTCAACAAGTTACTGGGCTACATCAGAGGACAACTAGAGTAGCACTGTGGGTACTGAACTGAAGCCAAAAAGACATCCAGCTACTGATATGATCAGCAGTGAAAGGAAAGTCCAAAGCTGTACAGCACATTATAGAAACATGGAGTGTGAGAAGCCATGAGCTACTAATAGCAAAACACAGAGTAAAGCTAAAGACCAGTAAACCAACCATCATGCCAAAATAACCTGAAGAACATCCCCATAGAATTAAAGATAATGTGAAAAGTAGATTTGCACTATTAGGCCTAGTTAACTGGGAGCCAGAAGAACTTTGAATGGAAGCCAGGGATATTGTCAGGGAGGAATGCAAAAAGACACTTTCTGGAGCAAAACAAAAGAGAAGCCTCATTAACTGACACATGAAACTCTTGAAGCAGTTAAGGACAGACAAGAAGCAAAAGTAAAAGGGGTAGGACTTGAATGCAACTGTTCAGCAACTTGTATGCAGATACAAAGATAATTCCTATGATAATCAATGCGGAGAAATAGAAGAAGACAACAAAAAAGAAAGAACAAGAGACTTCTTCCACACAATCTGAGAAATCAAAGGGAAATTTAAATCAGGAGTGAGGATACTATACGACCAGCAGGGGAACATATTATATGGCCAAGCAGAAATAAAAATTATGGAAACAATACGCTACACAACTATATACAAGAAATGAAAGAATGACAGTTTCATTCAAGGAAGAACCATTTGAAGATGAGCATCCAGAGTTTAAAAGTGAAGTAGAAGCTGCACTCAGAACTCTTGGGATAAATAAATCACCCGGAAAAGATGACATACCAATAGCGCTGCTTCAAACTACAGAGATTGGATCTACTTTAGTTCTAACTGTCAACAAATATGGAAAACTAAAGAATAGTGGACTGGAAATACTCAATATACATTCCACTCCCCAAGAAAGACAAACATCAGGGATTGGAGTAACCACAGATCCATTGCATTACTTCACCATACAAGCAAAGTGGTGTTCAATATTATACAACAAAGACTTTTAGCACATACAGAGTGAGAAATGCCAGATGTCCAAGCTAGGTTCAGGAAAGGAAGAGATACTGAGGATCACATTGCTGATAGATGTTGGATAATGGAGTGCACCAAAGAATTTCAGAAGAAAATCAGCCTGTATAGATTTATAGATTTATACAGCAAAGCCTCTGACTGTGTAGATCATGAGAAGCTATAAACTGTTTTTATAGAAATGGGTGTGCCATAACATTTGATTATCCTGATGTATACCATGTACTCAGGACAAGTGGCTACCATGAGGACTTATTCCAGACTATTTTGCTGGCAGAGAGGTGGTTGGAGGTGTTTCTGTCTCATATGCCAAATTAAAGTCACCAGTCTTGCATAGGTAACTTGACTTGTGCCCAAGGCAGCAAGGTATCTTATGCCAAGCCCAAGAGTTTGCTTGTTGTGTCTAGGAGTTGTGAATACTTCAAGATTTTATTAGAGTGTCATTAACTTTTTCTCTGTCTCAGGAAAGGTAAAGCAAGAGTAGGAGTGTTCTGGCTTTAATCAACACATATCCTTAGCCACGTTGGGTGATCTCCATATTCCCATACCACAAAGTGTGTGCACCTCACCCTTGCTCCACTCATGTTTATGCTTGTTATTAATTTTAGAATGTTCAGCCTTTTTCTGCAGCTCCCTTTCTAACTCACAGTACAATTAAAGAAACCTGGTTTGCGCTACTTGAAGTTTTACTACAGGCAAGGTCATGCTTGTAATACCATACTTCACCCAATAAAATTTGGGAGTGGATTGTGCTCTTGAGGACTCTTGAAAACAGAAGGCGCCATAATAAATTCCCAGACTTTCTTTCAATAGATCCCGCTGCAAGGTTTGGCTTTTGCAGAGATCAAAATACAGACCACACCCACGCTGAAAACTGGAACTTGCTTTGACACCTTGGTAATGACTCAGGTGTGAAAATTATTTTGAAACTAGATGAAATCTCCCTGTTCAATGACTGTACACCCATGAATATCATATGATGAGGAAAACCTCATTAACTTTATGCCATTTCTGTGAGCTACTCAGGAAATGGCCAGGTTATTTTATGTGGTAGTGATAAATTCTGAAAGTAACAACTTATCTCCATCAGGTAAATTCCCTGGGATTATGAAAATACATGAGGA
>CAOLHI010006699.1:0-26533 GCA_948474755.1 Ctenosaura bakeri
AAGATCTACATGAAAAAAAATGGGCAAAGTTTTACTTGTTTCCTTTTATTTCATTACAGGACCTGGAATTCCATGGAGTTATGAGATTTTATTTTCAAGACAAAGCTGCTGGAAATTTTGCAACAAAGTGTATCCGTGTGTCTAGTACTGCCACAACTCAGGATGTGATAGAAACACTTGCGGAGAAATTTCGGCCAGATATGCGAATGTTGTCATCCCCTAAATACTCACTTTATGAAGTTCACGTCAGTGGAGGTTAGTGTATTCTCTTTAGGACTTTTTGGTTAAGAGAAATAGGGGAGAAAAAAACTGACTCCAGAGATTATGCAGTGATACTCAACTGTGACTGTTACCTTTATTTACAAAACTATTTGTTTACCAGCAGAGACTTACTATACATTCATAAATTGAAAAAATAAGAACATAGTAAAGTCACAACAAATTCACAAAATCAGAACAAAATGTAAAACTGTAAGTTTACAGGTTCAAGGATAAAAATCTCCAACAGATACTTTCTGAGGAGGCTTTCTTTAAGAAACTGGACCATTTTGCTGCTGTAAAATTAGCTGATGGTATCCATCAGTCCAAATATTAATGATTACCTGAATCTTATTATACTGATGTATTGATTAATGACATTGCCCTAGATAATTAACTGGAAGTTTTATCTGGCTTAGAACATGGCAGCTCATATCCTGATGGAAGCAGAAGCAGAAGAACTGGTCTACCAGTTTTCTTTCAGTTCCAGTTTACTTCTAGATCCTATTCAGGATACCATTACTTCCTGTAAAAGTCTTGAAGTACCTTAGACAGAGAACAGTGTAAGACTAGCATATTCTGGGAGGGCTTCTCTCTCCAGTGAGCTTTATGTCTAATATCTTAAGCAAACAAGGCCTTGCTGAAAGCCTTTTCTCCCAAAGTGGTGAAATTTGTTTTGCAGAGGTGAAACTGGGCTTTGAAATTGAGCAGTCTTGTCAGAAGTTATGTGTTTTCTCAAATCCTTTTGCCTCTCAGTGTATGCAGATCCTAACTGAAAAAAGTTTTAAGTATTTCACTTGGTGCATTTGTTAGAACTTCTGTTATTAGCTTTTAATTTCCTCTTTGAGTGACATCTAGAAATGGAGAAGAAAATATTCCATATCCGTAAGTATGATATAAAATGGAAGCAGAAAGCTTAGGTATTCTAGTTGCATAAAACTGTCTGTTGAGAAGCAGACCTGTGATATGGCATTGGAAAAATATTTAGAAAATTTTTTATAAATTCAAGTGAAAGCAGCAAAGGGTACGCATTAAAAGCTTTATGGGTAAAAAACAAAATGTAGATAGAAACAAAAAAGGCTTCAGCAAATTCAGCTCAAGATATCAGTAAGAGAAAAAAATAAGATGTCAGAACTAGCTGAAAAAGGAAAGAAAGATGAAAATACAAGGTTAAACAAAAAGATGTATCAAGTTATTATAACAGGAAAGTTACTGTCATGTTGCCATCCTAAATGTTTATTTAGATGGAGGAGTGTAGTAGAAGCTAGGAATGTAAGTATTCGTGCAGCCAGTTCTCAGAATGTTAGTGTACAGAAGAAACTGGAATTAACCATTGAAAAGAAAAGAAACAAAAAAAAAAAAAGGAGAGAGAGAGAGACTGAGAGAGAGAGGGAAGCAAGATTGACAGTACTAACTAGAAATTGACAAGGGAGCTTCAACAGAGAGGGAACTTCACAAGGTAATGTTGGAGAGTTCAGTGCAATATAACAAATTTTAATTAATGAGAGACTTATTTCTAGAGAAGATAATGGTTAAATGAACATACATGTCTGTAAAAGCTTGTGGTGAGGTCAAAAGTCATATACCACAAACTTAAAACTGTGGAGGAGCTTTTTAATGACGTTTTATTTTAATTTTCAGGAAGAACTAAGAAATGACAGAGGTAATAGTTGTCTGTCAAGACAGTTAGTTTCTATTTCCAGTTCTGGATATGGTGGTATTCTGTGAATTTAGAAGAAAAGATTTAGGAAACAAATGTGCAACTACATATAAAACTTGTTATTTATTATTTAGAACATGAAATGAATTGTATATTGCTTAGAAAAGTAGCACACAGAATAATACAGTCAAATATATTCTGCCAGTTGTTATACTAGAGAAAATTAAAATGAAAGTTGAAAATAGAATTATCAAGTTTGTGGTAAATGCAAAGGAAGAACACATTTGAATTTAAAAATAGGATCTAGACCTCAACATTATCATGCAGAAGCAGACGGATCATTTGTACTGAGCTCAGAAATATGCATGCCTATAAATCAAATAACTAGTTATGGTTTTAAAAACAATAATATATTGAACAAGTGCGGTACATGATTCTTTATAGAAGTATTTTCCTCCCATTCCCTTTTTTTTAATTGGTTGTATTATGTAAATATTTACATATATTCAAAGTATATACCCAATGTAAATTATTTTAAAACATTTTATTCAACATTTATGAAGTATTTCTCTTTCTCTTAAGTTGCTGGATTTCTTTTAATTTGTTCAGAGTATTGACATTATCTAAGAAGCAATGGAGCAATTCACAACTTGCGTGATTGTGGATTGTTTCTCTGTCCATCTAAGAATATTGATATAATATATAATATTTGTGGAGGGGACCTGTCTCCTAATGGCATGTGGGAAGAAACAGTTCCTTGTGATGGTACTTAAGTTGCTTTTGGAATTGATTGTAATGAGAGGCTGCGGGCATCAAGATTTTTACACCTAAAATAAACAGCGGGGGAGGGGTGTCTGATATTTTATTTTTGCTGGAAATTATGAAACTCCATTGCAGCTTCATAGGAAGAGGACTGAGAATATCTTTTTCCTTATTCTCTGGGTGTCTCAGGGTCGTAGTGTGGAAAGGGCCAAATGATAACATATATAGTATGTTAACATCATCACTCATTCTATCACAGCAGCAATAATTTCAGTATCATTATTAACTTATGTACTGATTTCTAAAATCTGACGGACTACGGCTTGGTCTTCAAGAAGCACATTCACAAAACACAGTGAGCTAGGTGCTTTTGCTTCCACAGAAACAGAACTTTGGCAGAGAGTGTTGAGAAATGTATTCCCACCATTACAAAAATACCCAGACATCCCATCGAGGCTTTTTTTTTTTTTTCATATCCCAGCATGAGAGCCTCTTTTTTAAAAAACAAAAACAACAGAAAAAATATATTGGCACTTAGACAAAGGGTTTCTTCTTCATGGTCTCATTTTAGCAACTATTTGTCTCTTATTACATTAGAATATAAGAAGAGCCATACTGGGTCAGACCAAAGGCATGTCTAGTCCAATATGTAGTTCACATAGTGACCAACCTGTTGCCTATAGGAAGCATGCCAGTAAGACTTTTCTCCAGTCAGATTTTCCTGCAGCACAATAAGCAAATACAAAAAATTCAGTAAGGTTTTTTTTATCATTAATGTCCTCTATATTAAGATTGGTTTCTCTCCTTTGTATAAGGGTAGCCATGTTTTGGAATAAGAAGGGACTATAGAAATCTTGATTAGCATGTTTCCTGCCAGCTTGGACAATCTCTATACATTAATAAGAATTTCTATGCGTTAATGGCAAAGTTCAGCTGTCTTTTCCACTTGTCTGATTGATATTATCTGATTATTGTTTAACCATTTAAGTTGTACTCCTGGTGATGGTGCCTTGGCGTTGTATCCTGTCACTAGTACTTTTTATTATTTAAGCTTTTGAATGAAATAGTCTGGAAATCTGGAAAGAAGTCTGATCACAGTGCTGATGGCATTCAGCTTTGTTTCATTTTTTATTTAAGTTAAAAATGTGAATTTTCAGTGTGTACTAGTTTCTGCCTTAGTGAAGTTGTGGAGTCGGTAAGACTGAGCAAAGAGAAATGGAATCTAGATGAGGCAGAGGTAGAAGTGTAGCATTTCTGGAAATTTTGAAGCCATGGAGGAAAAATGTTTTTTCCCCTAGGAAAAATGGAAATTTTCAGAAATAAATGGAAAAAAATGCAGTATTAACAACCTTTAAAGACTGAAAGTCACTTTGTATTTTAGGAACACAAGGGCATTATCTATAACTTGGTTTAGCATTGGAAGTATAATTTATTCAGAAAAATATTACAAATCATATTTAAAGTTTTATATTTTATTTATTTGTCACAAATGGAGCTATAAGCTTCTGAACAGTGAGGCAGTGTTTTTTAAACTATATAATGTGGAGGACTGACATTTGTCCCCCAGAATATCAGGGACTGGTACTGTGTTCATGGCATTAGCCACAGTTGTTTCATTCTTTCCTAACAATTCTCCAGGGACCAGCAGCAGATGGCTTGTGCACCAGGGTTGGTCCATGGACCATCACTTTGAGTAGCATTGCTGTAGGAAGCATCTGGACTATAAAGAATCTCATTGGTTTTGCCAGTTTATATGAAGAGCAGATAAAGAAACAAACAAATCAGTGGAAACATAGTCCATAAACTTAAATAAAGCAAAAAACAAAAAACAAAACCCACATTATTTTGCACTAGTCCTCCTTTGTGCCAGGCATGTATAACCTTTAAAGACTAATTCTCATAAAATGAACTGAAGAAGGAAACCAGGACCAGTTATTGTAGTGATGTGAGATATTGTACACCAGGGTTTCTCAACCAGGGTCCCCTGGAACCTTCAGGTTTTGTGAGACATTACTAGGGTTTATGAGAGGTTGTCATAGAAAACACACACACATAGGTTTTTGGAGCTGTGAATATAATAGCTTTTATGCAGGGGTTCCTTGAGGCCTGAGGGTTTCTCCAGGGTAAAAAGGTTTGAAAGGTTGCTGCATGTAGTTTTACATAAAAGTCGACATGCTGTGTAATGTGAAGAAGGCATATAGAGGAAGTAAATATATTAATACTATCTCTTAATATTTTATTCAACATTCTTAAAAAATGTAATGATTTTTTTTAAAGGGGCTTCATATCGCTATATAGAGGTGATGATAAACTTGATGGATATGCATGTGTTTACAGTAGCATGTTGACTGAAATGTTTAAATTTCTTTTTATATATTTTTGATTCTTAAATATGAATCTTATTATGTTTTCTTTGTAATTGGTACACTCTCTTGCTGGGTTACTTTTTAACAAAGGAATGACTACGTAAAAGAAAAATGCCCTGTGGCTTTTCAGAACTGGCTTTGGTGGTATTAATATCTGAGCATATCACCTCTCACAGTAGTGGTAAAAATTTTTGACAAATACTAGGGCTGCATACAGGCGTTCCTCTCGCTTACCAGGAACCTTTCTATAGTGTATTATAGCCACTAGAAGTGCATACTTGATCCTTGGACAGCTATTGTTGGAGGAAACAGTACTTTTAAATAACATTTATGGGTTTGTTTTTTTATTCCAAAGGTCTTCAGATAGCCTTACTTCTTAAATATAAAGGTATAAAACTTCAGATGAGTTAGAGAATAATGGAGGCTTTGGATCCAAGCATGGGGGTGGCATGTGTGCCATATTGATATTTAATTTTATAAAACCTGGGTACTGTATCTTGTTTGCTGACCCACAGTTGCCAGTAATACATGTTCAACTGTGATAAACTGAAAAAGGTCTCATGTAATTTTCCACTGTGGCAGAAGAACAGTATCATGAATGTGAATGCTAGGCTATTTTTTACTTCTGAGCAGTTAAAAGTTGAAAATACACTGCAGTGGTTGTGAAATGTCAGTAACCATTAGTTATGCCTATTTTCCTTTCTTATTTTGAAGAAGAAAGAAGATTAGACATAGATGAGAAACCTTTAGTTGTACAATTAAATTGGAACAAAGATGATCGAGAGGGAAGATTTGTACTTAAGAATGAAAATGATGCACTTCCTCCAAAGGTAAAAAGATGGATATATCTTTTAGTAGTTTTTTTTTTTAAGTGAATTAGAATTTTCATAATTGCCTCTCTCTATATATATAAAAAAAAACTGTGGGTACATATGGCAATTCTGCATAACGCTTTCCCGGTGTATTCTGTAACCCAAGGTGTGTTTCATTAGACAGTTTGATCTGCTTTGTTGTAACTGTAGTCCTGTGCAGGAAGTGGAGTATGGATCTGCCCTAGTTGTATACAAAGTCAACATTAAAACAGAATTAAAATTTTAAATTAAACTACATGCTATTAAAATAGAATTAAACTGGTTGCTCCGTTTGCTTTAATTGCTGGAATTTGGAAAATTTCTAATGGTCACCAAATTAACTTAAACAGTCTTAAATATTTCTTGCTCCTGGTGAGCTTTCAGCTAATACGGTACCTTGTGGGGTTGATAATCAGTTGAATTATTCCAGATACTTATAGAGAACAGTTAGTAGCATCAGATTTCATGTGCTATTTATGTGCATGAGAAAACTATGTGAACTCTCATGTGTATGCTTTTTTCTTTCTCATATTGGTCTTGTGTCCTACAAAGCAAATTTAGAAAAAAAGTAAGGTGCCATCTCAGGACTTTTTAGGATTTTTTTTTGTCCTTGTTCATAGGCAGCTCCATCTTACATAAAGCAACACACCCAGATTGCTATTTGAAAAGTGTTTTTTTTATACACTGTCTGAATATGGGAATGTAAACTCAATATAAAAAGCATCTCACACTGTTTTTCGTTCTCTTTTAAATGCGATGTTGTCCTGATGTTTATATTAGGTCCACCTTGTCCTTTTTGTATGTTACTGAAATCATCTAGTTCCTGTATAGTGGCAGAGTAGAATAAAAATATAGGCCAAACAGAGAGTTTTGGCATTTCTGGTCTGTTCCTCCTCTCTTGGCAGATGTGCCAATGTAAAGACCGTATGCAGAAACAGCCTTTTGAGTTCCACGCTTCTTATCTGTGTGAGATGCTGCATGTGTTTGTGTGTAGCATCCCTAAACTAAACTTAAACTAAACTAAAACTAAGACTTGAAAAAATGAAAACTCTAAAATTTGGGTCAGTACATGTGCAACATTGGTTGGGATTTGTTATATTTTTGTGCAGTTGTTAAATCTGATTTAGCCTGGGCAAAATGTTAAGCTCAAATGCTTTGTTTTTTTCTTCCTAAAGCAGTTCAGAGGAGTTGAATGTTTACTGAATCTCAGGTTACTATCATGCTCAATCCAAAACTTGTTAATCAGTTTGTCTTGAAACAGAATACCTGGTTCAGACAGGATGTGAAGCCTGGATATAGGCAGGATTTTATAAAAGTGGGAGAAAAAAACTTTCCTGAAATTGGCTTCCAGGCTTTACTGGAGCAGATGAAAGCATTGTGAAAGTCTGCCACTCAGTCAAGCTTATATGCTAGCCAATGTAGTATAGTGGTTCAAGTGTTGGACTAGTACACTGGGAGATCAAGATTCAATTCTCTGTTTGGCCATGGAAACCACTGGATGATCTTGAGCAAGTCACAGTCTCCCAGCTTCAGAGGAAGGCAAGAGCAGACCCCCCTCTGAACAAATTCTGCCAAGAAAACCCCATGATAAGTTTGCCCTAAGGTCGCCATAAGTCAGAAATGACTGGAAGGCACACGAAAACAAATAATTACATGATCACTTATTTTAGGGGAGTGGACTGGATATTTGATCTGTTCTTAGTCAAGAGTGCAAATTGCAATTTTCTTCATTTTTTTAAAAAAATACTTTGGTTTCAGACAAGATCTGTTTAATATGGAAGCTAACATAATTAAAGTTGCAGTAAATTGTGATATTAAATATGGCTTATTTCAGAAGGCTCAGAGCAACGGGCCTGAAAAACAAGAGAAGGAGGGAGTGATCCAGAACTTCAAGAGAACTCTATCAAAGAAGGAAAAGAAAGAAAAAAAGAGGCGAGAAAAAGAAGCATTGCGTCAGGCTTTAGACAATGATGGACCATTTCATGGAGATGATATGTAAGTCTAAATTTACTGGATAGCAAGGTATCTAATCTGCAATTTGTATATGGAGTGATAAATCTCCCAAAATATGAGATTAAGCTTTTTTATACTTCCTTTAGGGGTGTTCTTGTCACATAATTTACATAATGTGAGATAATTACACTCGTGTAAAAAGATTGCAACTCAAATTTCTCCACTCTCCCCTCCTGCTGGAGCCCTGTTTTCATCCCATACCATTTCTGGGAGTTATGCAACCTCGCAGAGTATACTTTCAGGGGAAGCATTTGGCTACTACATTGAAAAGGGAGTATGAAGTGATCTGTTTCTGTTCTTCTCAGGAACTAACCAACCTCTTGTATATTATGTACCGTATATTGATGTGGAGAAATTTATAGTCCAGTGGACCTTTGGTATCTGCTAGGGCTTGGTCCAGTCCCCACCTCCCCATGGATACCAGAATTCATGGCTGCTCAAGTCCCATTATGTGCAATGATGTAGTAAAATGGTGTTCCTTTATATAAAATGGCAAAATCAAACTTTGTATTTTGGACATTTTTTTTTTTGCGAGGGAGGATATTTTCAAGCCATGGTTGCTTAAATCTGTGAATACAGAATCTGTGGATATGGAAGACCGGCTGTTTAATGTAATAATATGGATGTTACAAAAGTTTTAAAATAAATTTTATCTTTCTGTTTGAACAAACTTTACAATATGGGTAAAATAGGCAAATGAAAGGGGAACATGCAAGATTTGTTGTCTTGCATCCATTGTGTAGATTGCTTCATGACCTTTCTTTAAACAGAGCCTCATTGCTTGAGAGTTGCTACTCTTTAATGTCCTTGTTTTACTAGACATAAGGATAAGGTGATACTTTACCTTTTTGACTGCTTTCTTTGTGGATTGCAGCTTGACCCTGTTATTCTCCTCAGCCTACTTCATGTCAGCACTGGTTGTGTGGATAGAGCAGAAGCTATGTTACTCTTAAGCCTTCCTATGCAACATATCAGGAGGCTCTTTTTTCTACTTATGGATATTACTGTTTGATAGTGTTTTATTACAATAAAATAGTTTTTTTGCTTTCTTAACTGAAAAATATTTTGATGAGTTGTTTAAAGATGAAAGTTACTTCTTTATTCAGACAATAATTTTTTAAAAAACTTCTCACAAGTTCAGGTACTTCTGATTGTTACAATACTGAAGAAGTAGTTAAAAGTGCATCTTGTGGAACCTTCCTTAGCATATCTCTGTTCATCTAATTTCATTGGTTGGTTCAGTTACACCTGAAATTCAATATGTAGTTGTTTAAAGAACAGGGCATATAATTGTAGGAGCTGGTGGTATAGGAGAGAGCACACACTTTATTTTGAGAAAAGTGTTGAAAAGAATTATTTAACAACTGAACAGAACAGCACTCATCATAAATAAAAGTAGGTAACGTACCTTTGTATGCATCAAAATATGGTTATTCTTTAAATTACTTTTGGCAGTGAGAATTCTCGTCTTGCAGCAGAGGTATACAAAGATATGCCTGAGACCAGTTTCACTCGCACAATATCCAATCCAGAAGTGGTAATGAAACGACGAAGACAGCAAAAATTAGAGAAGAGAATGCAAGAATTCCGGAGTTCTGATGGCAGGCCGGATTCTGGTAGTATTTTAGTCTAAAGTGAAGAAAATTAATTAGATGGGTGAAATTTGTAGATGCTTTAAAGATTGCCCTGGTTTCTATTGGACTTACTAGGCACAATTCAGGGTACTGCCTTTGCAATACAAATCCCAATATATCTTAACGTTAATACTTGCTTAGTGTTTCATTATAGGATAAGTTTAACCAGTGTCTTCCTAAATGATACAACTTACTTACTTAGTTTCTTTATTTCTTAATTATATTTGTAGACTGCCTTTCTCCTGGAGTGTTGTTCTAACAACAAAGACACAGATAAACATTCTCGGTTTGTCGCAACAACATGAGGTCTTATATCTCAAAGTTCTAACACATGTATCCCTTTTTTTTTTTTTTAAAGTGTACCTCATTTTTATCTCAAGTGAGCTCTTGGAGGAATTTATTATGGAATGCAAACTATGATAAATCACAGCATCACAGTTACAGTAACCAGCCAGTGAAAACACCAGGTCCATTGCCTGAATAAAAAAAGAAAAACCAATCCAAAACAGACCCAACCCCGTCTTTTTCAAAGACTCTCCTAAATAGGTCTTCAAAGGGCTGGCAAAGTTAATAGCTGTTCTGTTAACAAGAAAAACAATAGTATCATCTGTAGCATCTTCAAGCAAAGGATTTAAAAAAACAAAAAACACAAACTTCTGTAGACTGTACCCTATATCATCAGATGTATAGAGTGTCACCTGGAATTTTGAATGAATATACAGTATACACAGTGGGTAGTCTTTGGAAGCATCGAGTGAAATGTAGAAAATAGCAGTTCAGGGAACAAGTGTGAAGCTGTGGTCCAAGACCTATTCCCATAGTCTAGGGCCCTTTCCACACGCGGGTGAAGAAACGGCCGGAAACACGCTGAAACGGAGCTTACCTTAAACCAGGTAAGTCCGTCGCCAGTGGAGCAGCGCGTTTTTGCTGCTCCACACTCGTCGGTGTCCCGTGGCGTCCTGCAGCGCCCAAAATGGCGGCTTACGACTGGTGGAGGCTCTCCACCAACCGGAGAACCTAACCAGCCGGAAATCCCGCCCCCGGCAGATCTACAGGCATGCCCTTGCGTGCGCCTGCAAATCCACACCGGGCGCTGCGACGCGGCTGCACGCCCCGTGCCTTTTAAAAACCACATAAAAAGTGGTTTTTAAACAGCACGCGGCACCGCCACTTCTGGTCGCCCTAGCGCGGATTGGGGTGTGGAACTACGCAAAAGTAGTCCACCCCAATCCACTTTTCGGTGTAGATGACCTCCATCAGAGGTCGCTCTACACCGTTTTTTAACCCCCATGTGGAAAGGGCCTAGGTCCCCTCTTCTTTCAGAGGAGGTATGGAACAGACAAAAACCTAAGCACTTACAAAGATTGTGTTAACTTAAGTGTCTTGCAGATGACGTTTGCTGACTTGGGGCTACATCAATAAAAAAAAATTGTTTCAGTTGACTTGCTAAATAGAATTGCATGACTATTTCTGCTTTTAAGTATTAACCAAGTAGAATATTTTCCTATATTTTATTAAGCTACTGTACATTAACTTAAAAAAGAGGGTGTGTTATTGATATTCAGAGTTTTTCCCTCGCAAAATCCTCTTTGCAAGCACAACTGCCCATCTTGACTGTGCTTGTGTGCTTTTATCCCCAGTTTTAGCAATATTAAAAATTTGTCTTTACTTCACTAGAGCCTTGCAGATCTTAAAGCTTAACAAAGCTAAGGTTTTAGATGTCACAGCCAGTTGTGCAACAAACACCAAGCCCTTGATGTAGCTTCTCACATGCCAAATGTGAGAAAGGGCTGTACGCATGTATCTTTTTGACCGCAGTAGGAGATGTATTTATGTAACTTACATTAAAATGCAATAGCTTGTGCAACTATATTTGCACTAGGATAGTTTTCCAACAGGATTATGGTAGTTGTAGTTAGCTGTGGGGCTAAAAGCCAATTTGTATTAATTAGAGGTCTGCATACATCTTCTGTCATTGATACAAAACAGATGCAAACAAGCTTGGCTTGGAAAGGATGGTCTACAAAGAGTTTGTGAGTTTCCTAAAATTATCAGTTTGGGAAACTAGTTTCATGTCTGGAGTATTGTGGGTATACAGTTGTGCTAAAAGAGTATTAATAAACATACAGTAAGTGCATTGCAGAATTAATCAGTTTGGAATATAATACTCCTAATTTTTTGTATGTGGCAGGCAAATACCTTTCTCATTTGGACAGACTTTTGGCAATTGTCTGCTCACTGAGGAAACAGTTTTTAACTGGGGACAGACTATTCTCAACTCAGGTGTTTTTAAGTTATTCTGAATTTAGTTGCTGTTTCCATGGGATCTATTTGTGTTTTAGCATCGCAACTTACTGTGGTTTTAGTTGTATCTATTTTGTTATTTATGCTGTGAAATATCTTGGATCCCAGTATTGAGGAAGAGGTAGGATGTAATTTAAAAAAAAACTCAGTGCATGCTTTGCTGGGTGGCATTTGTGAAAGTAAGTTCCTCAGGATGTATAGACCTAGTAATTTGTAATGTATAGACCTAAACATTTATAATGTTAAAAATACGTGTGTTCTAGGTGGAACGCTGAGGATTTATGCAGACAGTTTGAAGCCAAATATACCGTACAAGACAATCCTGCTGTCTACCACAGATACTGCAGATTTTGCAGTTATTGAAGCACTGGAGAAATATGGTCTGGAAAAGGAAAATCCTAAGGATTACTGCATTGCTCGAGTGAGTAACTACATTAAAGAAAATAGTTCCAAAGTAGTAAGCTTTCAGACACCTCAGTTGTTGGAGGATGTATTTTATTAACAAGGTAATCTTTTTGTTAAATGTAATGATGGTCACTGAAATGAAATGTTTCTTCACCCAGTTTAGCTTTTAAAATCTTTCAGTGTGATATAATACTTTTTAAACCAGTGCTTCATTCGATTAATTATTATTAAAAAGATATTTGTATAGTGATTTGTGAACCAATACAAACGTTGACACAATAATATTTGGTTTTCTCAGACTAGCCCCAGTAAACAATATAAGCATATAAAAGGCAAAATATGTGTAAACTGTTAGAGTACAAATGATTCAAGAAATTGCAGCATGTTAAATTTTACTGTTTAATTTTGATCCTTTTGTGTAGGATTGCTGGGTGAAGAGACACTATTTGCCATCAAGGTATCATTTGTTTAAGGGGAGTAAGACATTTGCTGAATTGTGTTCAGCGAAGTTCCTGTTCGTTTGATTTGTAATTTATGATCTAGCTTAACATGATAGAGTGGTGAAGTGATCCTTCAAGCTCTTGAGATCTGGAGGATTGTATAGTGTGGTTGTATTCTTTGTTGGATAGGTTGAGTATCCATTATCCAAAATGTGACACACTCCAAAATCTGAAACTTTGGATCTACACAGGTGTGTACATGCATTGTATTTGCAGGGCTGGAGACAGACACAGCTGGAGAGATATGTGAGAATCTGTGCAATGGTGGGAGTCCACACCTCCTGTTATTTCACAGATCCTCACATCTCTCTCCAGCTGAACAGAGTGCAGCAGCTGCTGCGTCAAAGGAAGAAGTGGGCAGCTGGCAGCCCTGTCAGAGTTGGCTGTGATTACAGGGTTCACATCCACAGAAGACTTGGGTAGAAAAGACTGACTTGGGATCATGACTCCTATAGTGGAAGCAGGGTGGAGAGGAGAGTGGGGCTGTTTTTCTGGTGTGGAGCCCTTCTGCAGGCCAAGACTAGAGATAGTCACCAGCAGCTACATCCCATTCTAGACCTGTTTTCAGCTGTGGGGTGGCAAGTGGATTAGCAGCCACCATGGCTGCCACATCTGCAAAGTTTTGCTGCAAACTTAGCCATACCATCTCCCTCCCTCCTGCTCCTCTCCTCTCTCTGGAGGCGGGGAAGTCTAAAGAATATGTGCCTGGTGGCCAGGGCTTACCACCACTCCTGCTACTGTCCTGCACCATTTTATATACAGGTACTTGTACTCTGTTCCAAAATCTGAAATACAGGATATTTCTGGTCCCAGGCATTTGGATAAAGGGTACTCAACCTGTAGTATGATACAGTTTTATGCTCTCAGACATTGTTAATTGTTAAGTTTATAATTACCTTGATTTAATACCTTGCCTAAAGAGGCAATGGAAGGAAGCGTTTATGAAAAATGAAAATGTTTGGAATTTTTATCTTTTTTTAATGATAACTGTTCAAATGCAAGGGAAAAGTTACAATTATAAGAGAGATAACTATGAAGTTTCAGGTGTGTTATTTCAGTTTTTGCACTTCTAACATTGTAATATCTGTCACAAATTTGAAACTGAACCATAATTTGGTGCTGCTAGATTTGTGGGCCTGTCTTTGACTTAGTCTATAAGAGCAATGGGAGAGAGGATGATGTGGTGTTTTGAATATCTATTTTTAGGTAACTTACAATTTATCTTTCCTATAGGTAATGCTTCCTCCTGGTGCTCAGCATTCTGATGATAAAGGTGCTAAAGAATCTATTCTTGATGATGATGAGTGCCCACTTCAGATATTCAGGGAATGGCCAAGTGACAAAGGTAATTTCAGCTGTTCAGAATATTTTATATAACACAGTGGCCATGTTTAGACACATATAGGTATGAGTCATACCTATGCAGTCTAACCTCCCCCTGCACATGGTGTTTCTGTCACTTGATCCTCTTCAAATGATTAGATTATAGCTTATGTGATTTTTGCATATTGCAGTTGGAATCTAGTGTGGAGCCACAGGAAGTTGCTGTGCATAAGGGAAGGATAAATTGTGAATCTGAGGCTGTTCCAGGATACATGTGGGTAGCAGCATCCAGTAATTGAGTATGCCATCTGAATGTGGCCAGTGTTTTTATAAATATAAAACTGCTTAAAATAGGGAGAAATGATTTTACATTTCTTGTAACTAGCTCATCTCACTATATACTGAAAGTATTTTATCTTCAGTCCCCACTCAAATGGCTTTGGACTAGTGACTGTATGTCATCTTAACTTATTTTGCAGGGTTCACGTGAGGACAAAAAATGATGCTATGTTTTGTTCTGACTGAGCCCTAAGGATTAAATAAAATCTAAGGAAATGAAGGTCAAATGGATTACTCAGTGTTTGTTAGTTCAATTTAAAATAGACATAAATTGGGCATTTTTTAGTTATGGTTGTGGTCATCTTGGCTGCCTTGAGAAGTCTTACAGAATACATTAGAAGGATATACATTTTAAATTAAAATACTGAAATTGCTTACTGTATCTTCTTTACACCAAGAACACTGGATCATGAAGAGGTGAAATTCTGTTGACTTAAACATCTTTTTTAATTCTAAACTAAATTTAATCATAATGTGGATGACTGCTACTTAATAGAGCATGGACTCTTCAGTATATTCCGTTATTTTCTATTTAATATGATTATAAAATATACTGAAAAGTTCAAGTTTATTGCATTTTAGCAGCCAGCCATTGCACAAAAATGAAAAAATAAAATAAGATAAAATGAGAAAGGATAATCCAGCCAATTTACATGTAATACATAATCAACAATAAATGAATCACTTTCCATACCCCTCCTTGTTCTTCATAGCACATAATTGTAAGGCCCTAACAAGAAATTTAGATGTTCTGAAAGACAAATATTTCACAGTATCAGATAGCAGAAAACAAACTTTCGCTAAGGAAGAATTTCCCTTAAAAGACTTCAATAAAGGAAAAATATACTTGCTCCTAAGATCATTATAAATAGGGCACTCAAGTAGAACATGAATTAAATCTTCTATTGAAACAGAGTGGCAAGCACATACTCTGTCCTTCATAGGAACATTATTGTACCTGCCCATCCGAATTTTCAGTGGGAGAACATTCAATCTGGCATGCAGAAAGGCAACTTCATTTTAAAAGTTGGAAGATCAACCAGATAATGAGGAAGGGGTGAGTTCAGTGGAATGTAAGAAACAAAAAATGTATTAGATTGGCAGGACTCAATCTCAGTCATCTGGGATTGCATTGCTATATCC
Organism: Ctenosaura bakeri; assembly: GCA_948474755.1. Taxonomy (NCBI): domain Eukaryota; kingdom Metazoa; phylum Chordata; class Lepidosauria; order Squamata; family Iguanidae; genus Ctenosaura; species Ctenosaura bakeri. The sequence goes on from CAOLHI010006699.1 coordinate 15,559, forward strand.
TTGAGTCTTTGGAGTATAAGTAATTTTGCTTTATCATACCCTTGAGTCAGGAAAAAAGGAACAGAGAACCCCAAATTCATGACAACCAATTGCATTTTATGCATCCATGAATTTGGACCAGGCTCTTCGAAGGACATCAAAAGGAGCTCAGATACCCGCTTAAAAATAATTTTAAACCAGAAAAGGAGGGCTAATCTAAGAGCCTCTGTTTTAATTGGCATTATACCTAACTCTGCACGGAGCAATGCTGATTTTGTGGAAATGGGAACTGCCACAAGTCTGTGCAGAAATTTATTTTGTGCTCTCTCTAATATATCTAAATTGGCCAGAGCCCACAGTGGTGCTCCAAACAGCAGTTTAGGCAGGACTCTGAGCCTATGGAGTTCTAAAGTGGGTTGAATCATATTGCCCCCTTTTGTGCGATAGAATCTTAATAATCCATTTAATGTTCTTTCAGCTAACAGGGTACTTGATTGAACCTGTGAAGACCAATTACCAGTCCAGTGAAAGACCACACCAAGATATTTAAAGGAGGGGACTTGTTCCAATTTATTCCCGTCAAGTACCCAGTTATAATTTTTTTTGGATTTGCCGAATACCATTACTTTTGTTTTTTGGTAGTTGATGGAAAGTTGTTCATTCTTACCGTATAAACTAAACTGATTCAACAATCTACGCAGGCCTACTTGAGTATAGGAAATCAGGATAGCATCATCTGCATACAATAGGATCAAATATTTCCGATTTCCAATTTTAACTGGGAAAAATTGGTCACCTTTTAAGAACTCAACTACACCATTTATAAATAAGTTGAAAAGAAGGGGAGCAAGCAGACACCCTTGTCTTACTCCTTTAGAGACAGGTATTGAGTCTGATAGGTGTGTACCATCTACTCTGACTTTCAAGGATGTATTTGAATAAAGGGATATACATTTTAGAAGATTCTTATCAATACCCATAGTTTGTAATTTAACCCAAAGACATTCCTGTGAAATAGAGTCGAAAGCAGCCTTCAGATCAATGAATGCTACAAAAATATGCTTTACAGTTCCTGCTAGATATTTATCAATAACATATTTCAACATAAAACAATTATCCAAAGTTGACCTGGCTGAACGGAAGCCAGCCTGTTCTGGGGCCAGCAATGCATGCTCTTCCACCCAATCCTCCAATGTATCTAGAAGAGACCTGGCACAAATTTTCCCAGAAACATCCAAGAGACTAATGGGATAAAATATACATACATTCAGGACTGAACTCAAGTTCTCTATTTGTGCTTCTCTACTTTAGGAATACTAGTCTTTCAGTTAAAAAGGCGGCCACCTGATTATGTCCCAAAGAAGTTGAAGAAACAAGTTGATGGAAAGCCATTAAAGGGGAAGGAAAGAGTTGACGGGTCTAGTTATGGCTCTTCTCTTCCTCCAGAGAAACTACCTTATCTTGTTGAATTAAGTCCAGGTAAGTGGTTTGTTCTTAAGATATTGACTGTTTTTAGGGTTGCTTTATTAGTTTGTAATTAATTTTGAGATTCTTTATCCTACATGTGTGGTGCTTTAAAGATAGAATTTGAAGTGAGAAACTGTTTCATTATAGTTCCTGAATGTTTTGTATTTCCGGAGAAAGCTGTAGGACTTCTCTTAGCTTAGTATAACCTATACCATAAGCAGAACATTCTCAAAGCCAGTAGAAACTTTATTTGATGTTGCTACATGAAGTCACTGAAGTTCCAAAAACAAAACAATAGTTAAAATGACTTCATGATACTTCAGTTGCATGAACAGAACACTTTCTAAGTTTGTATTTTTATACTGATTTGATTATAGAAAAGTATACATTCTTAAAAAGATAAAATTAAAATGTGTATGAAAATGCCTTATGGTCCATTTATACATAACATATACATAACAGATAGAACTGAAATTCATGCCATGGAATTCAAACAGCATTTTGTGCCTGCAGTAAACACTGGGTTGCATTGAAAGATTTGTAGGCAAAAGGACAATAGCAGTTTGTACTGTTCTACAAATGCTCATTAACAATTCACATTGTATTACGTAAGGCAGATTCTGGTACAGCACTTTAAAGTGAGGTCTAAAATGGTCTTCCACGGGACACATCTTCCACAGGCGGTTGGGCACCTTTGGATCCAAACTATTACTCTCTTTGTAGTAATGCCTCAAGAACATTTAGCTGGTAGCTGTATATAGTAATTAGCTGAGAAGTAATTAGCCTTGGAGGTATGCATCATTTTTAAATCCACAGAAGTTTAGTTTAGAATAAGCAAGAGTGTAATTACCTGTTCCCGGAGGAACTCTCCTTGTGTACTTTTTATATAAATCACCAATCAGAGTATTTCCACCTGGAAACAAATCTAGAGCAGTGACTAATTTAGAGATTTAGTGGGCTGTCCCTTCTGACAGCAAATACCAATGCTTTGTCTTTACATCAGGAGTGATTGATCCAGTTGAACGCAAGTATGGAAATATGGCAGAATTACCTATGTTATCAGAAGTTCATTTGCAAGGGCACAGTTAGACTGTGGTGCACTGGTAGGCACTTTAGATTAATGGCTCCTTGGAAGTTACTGTAGCATCATGAAAGGTTTTGGAGTTGGATTCAAAAGTCTACTGAATGGTATAGGTAACAGAGTGACCTTGGACTGGTCTTAAACAAGTCTCCCCCATTGTCCTTGTGAGGATAAAATGGCGAAGAAGCCATGTATAATCCAGTGCTTTCTCCTTGTTATAGATTTTGACTGTGTTTAATAATAAAGAAAAATTGAAAGCAGAAAGCATCCTGCATTACACTGGTGCCGTATTATAGGCTTGTTTGTAAAATTGAAAGGAAAGAATTAGATATCTCATAAATAGCAAATACGTGGTATTTCAATCTATTGTGATAGGAAGCAGGGATAGGAATTCAGCTATAGCAGATAAACTAACGACTTGTGATACAAAGACTCCCATATTCTTTCTGTGTTCCTTGCATATTCCACCTCCACCAAAATTCATAAAATATAGTAATATGTATAGTCTTCTCTTCTGTATGCCAGCTCTTATGGCTTATTGATTCTTGTTAATCAGTTTTTTCAACTCAGATTAACTAAATTGACAAATATTTTACTGATTAATCAAGGTTTTACTGTATTTTTTTCTATGGTATAACAAATTATGCTACCCATGAACAATTTAAAATATGTTCATTTTTAACTGTGTTTTATTACCTTTTAAAAATGTATCTAATTCTGATTTGGTGAGAAAGGATAAGAAAAATAACTTCTGTAAAAGAAAACTATCAAGTTCCTCTTCCTTCTCCTCAGCTGTTTTTGTCCAGACTACAGTTGCCAGTTTGCAAACTGGACCCACACAGTACAAATAAATTTTTCCAGTACTGTTTTAACTATTACACTTGCAACTGATCCGTTTCAGTGTACACCATAGATTAATAGTTCCTGCCTTTAAAGCACAATATGGCTTCAGTTTTGGGTATCTGAAGAATTGCACTCTGCAGCCTGAGCCTCCTGTATGCTGAGATCATCTTCCAAGGCCTACCTCTTGAGTGTGTCTGCTATATCAGGTGGAGTAGGTGGAAATGGAAAGGCTTTTCTGTTGGTGGCTTCCTACGTTGTGCCTATTCAAGCCTGTTTGAGTTTCCTAGAATCTTTTGACTCTCAGAACAGAGAGTCTGTGTAAGTTTTCATAGAATCATAGAATTAGAAGAGACCATAATGGCCTTCGAATTCAACCCCCTGCCATGCTAGAACACACCATCAAAGCACCCCCAGCAAATGGCCATCTAGCCTTTGTTTAAAAACCTCCAAAGAAGCTGACTCCACCACACTGTGAGGCAGCACTGTCAAACAGCTTTTACTGTCAAGAAGTTCTTCCTGATGTTTAGGTGAAATCTCTTTTCCTGTAGTCGGAATCCATTGCTCTGTGCTCTAATCTCTGGAGCAGCAAAAAACAAGTTTGCTCCATCTTCAACATGACATGTCTTCAGATATTTAAACATGGCTATCATGTCACCTCTTAACCTTCTTTTTGTCAGGCCGAACATACCTAGCTCCCTAAGTTGCTCCACATGTCACGCTCCTCTGGATACATTCCAGCTTATCAGTATCCTTCTTGATCAGTTATCCAGTTCTTGTCATAATTTGATTTATTTTGTAGTTATTTGTGTATTTTATTTGTAAGCTATTAAAAAATATTTTCATTGAGTAGTAGCATATGAATTCTTTAAGTTCATGTGCTACTAAAATGTATGTGTTGTGGTAATCTACAGGTAGGAATAATATTGTGGGTATGCTAGCATAAAAACGTGGCACAGTAGATCTTGCCAAGGATGTGCCATGGTTTTCCAGTATTGAAATTGACTAGATTCTTGGAGGTAGATTTATTTCTGTGAGTGACTGGCTATTTTTTTTAATTACATACTTTTGTGGATGCCTCAATTCAGTTAATTAATTATGAGTTTGAAACCTATTATAGGATGTTAAATATTTTCAGAAATTGGGTGTAGGTGGTTTTTAAAAGTATTGCTAGTTTATTTTCATTCTCCATTCTAAAACTGAATTGAATCTAGTTAGACTGAAGGAAGTAATCAATAAAATATTAATACAAATCTTTCAGTTGTAGCAATTGCAAGATTCATTGGGGAGGTTGGGATTAAAATTCATAGCTTGAATTGAATCTTGTCATAGATTTGCAGTGCAGTCTTTTTAATAATACTTAGTAGTAGTCAGTGTTCATGTTTCTTCTTCGTGGTCTCTGTGCCTCATACAATAGGAGCTTTCGCGCCTGCGCGGTAGCGTTCGGAAGATTCTAGAGCTCGCTGGCTTGGCGGAGGGAGCCCCTCCCCCCGGTCGTACTGCGCATGCTCCTCCCGCCGAGCCACGGTCTCTCCTCAGTTCTTTCTTGTCCGCCTCAGCGTACAGAAGGTTCTTCTCGTTGGCTTGCATTTCTTGCTGCGTAGTTGTTGGATTTGGATTCGGAATTGACCTCGGACTGTTTCTTGACTTCCCTTCGGTTTTCGGTACGTTTTGCACGGTTTTTTTTGGACTTTTGGACTGTTTTTGGCTTTTTCCTCGGCTGGGTCTTCGACTCGGCGCGGCGTCTTCGGACTCTCCCCCTCTCCTCGCCCTTGCCCCGCGGTTTATGTCGGCTTTGTTCAAGTCCTGCGCCTCCTGCGGAAGGAAGGTCGCCCTTTCGGACCGACACTCGAAGTGTCTTTTTTGCTTGGGTGAGGGGCATAACGTCCAAACTTGCCCCGCGTGTAGGGAGTTCACCCACCAGACACTCCGTAACCGGGCGGCGAGGTTGAAGTCTTTTTGTTGGGAGCAGTCTCTCCGCGCCCAGAAGACCGTCCCCGCTCCGATGGAAAAAGGACTTTCTCCACCCTCCTCCTCCTCTCCAACGGCCGCCGGGACCTCGGTACCGTCGGTATCGAAGCCCCCGGTACCGGTGATGAAGCTACCGAGGATCCCGAAGATCTCGGCGAGTCGGCCCCGAGACGACCCCGCGGCCTCCTCTTCGAAACCGCTGACTTCTGCGCAGAAGAAGCGCCCTGCTACCGAGGAGGTAGCCAGGGAAAAGAAGAGGAAGAGGAAGGAGAAGCGGCACCCTCCGGAGACCGCCAGGCCACCGACCCCGCCGCCTACCCAGTTCACGGCAGAGTCGGCCCTCTCCGACGTCCCGGAGGAGGAAACGCCGCAGGCCCAGGAGATCCTGGAGCTATCGGACGACGACCAACCCGTCGAGGCCGCCCAGCCTCCGAAGCTAGTCGTGGAGACTGTGCCGCCGAGTCGCCGTCCATCTCCGGAGCGCCACGTGGACACCCCGGGCCGGAGACGTTCCTCCCCCGGCGTGGCGAATCCCGATCTCCGGGCCACTGGGCCAGGCCTCCATCCCCGCGGTATCGGGAGATGCGCCTGGAGAGCGTGCGCGCGGGCGAGAGCGCTCATTCCCCCGGCTACTTGGGGAGATATGCGCTGGAGCAAGGATGGCACGAGCCCCCGGGCTCCTACTATTCTTACTCGCCCTCCTACCGGGACCGCTACCATCCGGACCCTAGATACTGGTCCCCGCGGCCCCGCTCCCGCTCGCCGCATCGGGAGCGCCACTACTCCCGCCACGGGCGATCGCCGAGGCGTGGGTCCCCGAGCTCCCACGCTCCCCGGGAGTCGTCGCCCCGCCACAGACCGGTCTCCCCGCCGCCACGGACACGGCGACCAGGCCGACCCCCAGGCCACCCCGGCCCGAGCGGGAACCTCGGCCACGTCGACGACGCAGGCGGCGTCGCACCCGAGACCATCGGTACCGCCCCCGGAGACCGTGCAGGCCCCGACGGTACCGCCGGCCGCTCTGCCGACGCAGCCGGCACAGCAGCGGCCTAGAGAAGGGGAGAAGACCGCGCGCTCGCCATCCCCGTCCGACGAGTCCTACGAGTCGGACTCGGACTCCGCGGAATCCACGCCGTCCTCCCACGAGTCACCGCCGCTGGACTTCGGAGACCCGCTCCCGGAATCGGCGCCGGAGGACGTGCGCCAGTTTTCCGCAATCCTCCTCCGGATGGCGACGGCGCTCGGCCTCAAGGTGACGGAGCCCGCCCCGCAGGCGCAGGACCCGGTCTTCCAATACCTCGAGACCCGGCCTCCATCGACCGCGCCGCTCCCGTTCCTCCCGACCCTGGCGGACGCGTTGAAACAGCCTTGGGCGAAGCCGGCGTCCGCACAGCCTATCCCGCATAGGCTCGAGCACCTCTACAGGACTCAGAGGGAAGGAGCGGAGTTCCTGTTCAACCACCCCGTCCCGAACTCCGTGGTGGTGGAGTCGTCGCAGACGCGAGGTGGCAACCGGGCACACACCACCCCGCCCGCCCAAGAAGGCCGGAAACTCGACGGCTTCGGGAGGAGGTTCTATTCGGCGGCGTCCTTGGTGTCCAGGACCGCCAACACCATGGCCTGCCTGGCGGCCTATCATCGAAACCTCTTTGACCGCCTGGGCCCCCTCCTGGCTGACCTCCCGGAAGAGTCCCGCGCGTCTGCCACGCAGATTTTCGGAGAGGCCGTGGCGGTGGCTACCCAACAGCTCGCCACCTCGAGGCACGCCGTGGAGGCTACCTCGAGGGTGATGGTCGGCGCCGTGGCCCTCCGACGCCACGCGTGGCTCCGCTCCTCCGGACTCCAGGAGGACAGTCGCCGGAGAATAGAGGACCTCCCCTTCGACGGGCAGGGGCTCTTTCACACGTCCACGGACGAGGCCATGGACCACCTCGTGAAGGCCCGGCTGACGGCGAGGAAGATGGGGATCAACCAGCCCCCAGGCTCGCCGGTCCTCCCAGTCCAGATCGTCCTGGCGGAGGTCCTCCTCGTCCTCGGCCTACCAGTCCCGGTCCCCGCGCTCGACCGCCTCGAGACCGCCCGCGGCGCCCGCCCAGAGGAGGCCCTTCCGACGACAGCCTCCGCCGTCGAAGAAGTCGTCGTCTTCCGGGGGAGGGCACGCTTTTGATGCCTCCCGCAGGACACCACCGATGCCGTCCTTCGCCCCTCCAGCAGACCTCATCCATCACCCGGACCTGGCCAGACACCTCGACCGATGGCGCGAGATCACCACGGACTCCTGGGTACTTACCATTGTCCGCCTGGGTACGCCATCGAGTTCCGGGATATTCCACCACGGGGCGTCTACTACTCCACCCCGGCCAGCCCGGCTCTGCTGGAGGAAATCCAGTCCCTGCTCGACAAAGGAGCGATCGAGAGGCTTCCGCCTTCGGCCAGGACCACCGGCTTCTACTCGAGGTACTTCGCCGTACCGAAGGCGGACGGGTCCCTACGCCCCATCCTGGACCTGCGGGGAGTGAACGAGTACATCCCTCCCAAGAGGTTCAAGATGGTCACGCTACCGTCGATCCTCCCATTCCTACGCCGAGGGGACTGGCTGGCATCCATAGACCTCAAGGACGCCTACTTCCACATCTCGATCCGCCCCCAGCACAGACGGTACCTGCGCTTCGCGATCGACGGTACCAGCTACCAGTACCGGGTTCTGCCCTTCGGACTCTCCACCGCACCCCGCGTGTTCACGAAGTGCATGGCTCCCGTCGTCTCCTTCCTGCGGACGAGAGGCGTCTCGATCTACCCCTGTCTCGACGACTGGCTATTGGTGGCGTCCTGCAAAGACAAACTTTACAAAGACATTCACCTTACCCTGACGTGGCTTACCCGGCTCGGGCTCAAGGTAAACCCCAAGAAATCCCACCTCGAACCCACCCGCCTCCTCGACTTCATCGGGGCGACCCTCGATACCGTGGCGGGAAGGGCCTACTTACCGACGGAGAGGGCTCGGACGCTCACCCCGCGGCGCGGGCGGCCGCCCAGGCCCCGACGGTGTCGGCCAGGACGCTACAGCAGCTGCTCGGCTACATGGCGGCGACCACGGCCGTCACCTACCTCTCCAGGCTACGAGCGCGACCCCTGCAGCACTGGTTCGTCAGGGTCTTCGACCCGCTCCGGGACGAGAAGTCCCGCCGCTACCGTATTCCCCCCGAGATCCGGCAGACTCTCCTGTGGTGGCAGTCCCACCGGAACCTGATGTCGGGAATGCCGTTCCGCCAGCCCAGGCCCTCGGTCACGATAACGACGGATGCGTCCCTGCTGGGCTGGGGGGCCCACGCCGGGGACCTCCGGGTCAAGGGCGCCTGGATGGGCGACGAGACGTCCCTCCACATCAACGCTCTGGAGCTCCTCGCCATCCACAAAGCCCTGATGGCGTTCCGGCACTTGGTGGCGGGCCGCGCCGTGTTGATCCTCACCGACAACACGACTGCCATGTGTTATGTGAACAGGCAAGGGGGGACCCACTCCACCACTCTCCTGACCATCGCGCTCGCCCTCTGGAACTGGTGCATCTCCCTGAGGATCCACCCGCTGGCGGTTCACCTGGCGGGGCAGGAGAACACCATGGCGGATGCTCTCAGCAGGGACACCTCCTCCTACCACGAGTGGTCCCTGGCCGACGACGCCTTCCGGATGCTCCGACACCGGTGGGGCGAGCCGACGGTCGACCTCTTCGCGACCAGCCAGAACGCGAAATGCCGACGCTTTTGCTCCAGGGCGGGTCACGATCCCCGCTCTATCGGCGATGCGTTCCAGATCCCGTGGGACAAGGAGCTCCTGTACGCCTTCCCGCCGTTCCCGCTCCTCGGTCGCGTCGTCTCGAAGATCATCTCGGACGGAGCCGACGCGATTCTGGTGGCACCGTACTGGCCGAGGCAACACTGGTTCGGCCCTCTGATCGAGGCCTCGCGGGGGAGGATCCTCAAGTTCCCGCTAGCGCCGGACCTGCTCTCCCACTCCAACGGCCAGGTGCTGCACCCGGACCTCCCGGTATTGGCCCTCCATGCCTGGAGGATATCGCCGTAGACGACCCGGCCATCGGTACCGTCTTGACCGCGGCGAGGAAGGAATCGACACGGAGGAACTACCACTATAAATGGCAGCGGTTTGTCGCCTTCGCAGAGGAGCGACGGGAACCGACGTCCCGGCCGGCCTCCGGACCGTCCTCCACTTCCTCCTCCACCTGCGACAGCAAGGCCTTGCCTTCACATCGATCAAGGTCTACCTCGCCGCGATCGTGGCGTACCAACCGCCGGGATCGCCCTCGGCGGCCCTCTTCCGGGATGATACCGTCAAGCGATTCCTGAAGGGCCTGCAACATCTCTACCCGCCGGTATCGCCCCCGCTACCGTCGTGGTCGCTATCGCTGGTGCTATCGCAGCTCACGAGGCCGCCCTTCGAGCCGATGGCGACAGCGGACGACAGGCTCCTGGCGATGAAGACGGCGTTCCTGGTGGCGATCACCTCGGCCAGGCGAGCCGGGGAACTGGCGGCGCTACGCTCCGACGACCCCTTCCTGGTCTTCCACCGCGACAAGGTGATCCTCCGGCCTGACGTCTCGTTCCTGCCGAAGGTGGTGTCCACCTTCCACCTCAACCAGGACATCGTGCTCCCGGCCTTCTACCCCGAGCCGACCTCGCCCCTGGAGCGGGCCCTGCACTCCCTGGACGTCCGTCGGGCCCTCGCCTTTTACACGGATAGGACGGCGTCCTACCGACAGACTCCACACCTCTTCGTCTGCTACGGCAGGCGGAAAGAGGCCACAAGGTATCATCCCAGCGACTCTCCAAGTGGGTCGCGCAGGCTATCCACTTGGCATACCAACTGGCCAAGAAGCCTCCGCCGGACCTGCTTCGGGCCCACTCCACCAGAGCCGTGGCCACGTCCGCGGCCCTCCTGCGAGGGGTCGACCTGCCGGAACTGTGTCGTGTGGCGACCTGGGCTCAACCGTCGACCTTCATCCGCCATTACAGGCTCGACTGCCGTTCCAGGCAAGATGCCCGGTTTGGTCGTGCGGTGCTGGCCTCTGTCCTCTAGGGTCTGGGACCTGACCCACCATCCTACAGGTGAGCTATACAGTCTCCTATTGTATGAGGCACAGAGACCACGAAGAAGAAGAACAGGTTGCTTACCTGTAACTGTAGTTCTTCGAGTGGTCATCTGTGCCTCATACACACACCCGCCCTGCCTTCCCCTCTTTTTCAGGTCCCATGTTCTTCGGCGGACCAGAACTGAGGAGAGACCGCGGCTCGGCGGGAGGAGCATGCGCAGTACGACCGGGGGGGAGGGGCTCCCTCCGCCAAGCCAGCGAGCTCTAGAATCTTCCGAACGCTACCGCGCAGGCGCGAAAGCTCCTATTGTATGAGGCACAGATGACCACTCGAAGAACTACAGTTACAGGTAAGCAACCTGTTCTTCATACACGTAGCACAGTATGGCTGGTAAATACAATATTAATAGTATCTAGCAGTGCTGTGGTCAACTAGAAAACTAGTTTAGTCTCTTCACTGTAGTTCTTCTAGCAGAAAAAGATTTGCAACCCAGCCATGGGAGAAAGGTAGGATGTAAATCTGATACATAATT
>CAOLHI010006700.1:0-23142 GCA_948474755.1 Ctenosaura bakeri
AGTGCCCAGAAACATCGAATGTTTCACGGACCGGAGGATCCCCTTCGGTCTGTGGGACATTCGATGGAGAGTCTACCATCAAATCTATTATTTAAAAGGAAACCAACCCTGGCTGAAGGAAACAGAACAAATATGTCCTAGACTTTTGTGTCAAAGACAAGCCTCTGTTAGTGGAAGTCAAGCCAAGGAGACTACGGAGCACTTTATAAAGGACTGCCCGTCGGCCAAGGAAACATGGAAGAAGATAGCTGCCACCCTTGCCTGGCCAGACTTGGCACGACAGCCTTGGGAGGCGGTGGCGTCTGGATTGGAGCCGGAAACCAGAGTCAGAGGACCACATCGATACCTGGGGGGGGGGAAGGAAGAGAGGACATAACGGGAGGCTTGTTCATTTGTTCTGGGTTGTTTCCTGGTCAACCGTAAGACTGGTTAACTTATATATTTTGCTGGCTTTGGTTTTCCAGAGGAAAAAAGAGTTAGTTACACAGACACAAGCAGATGTTAACGTTGCTGTTCGGTTTGTAGTGAATAAAATAAAAACTCTAAGTGAAACAGAAAGAGGCAGGATGTCTTCAAAGAGATGGAAGGAGTTCTGGCCATGGCTGGCAGAAACAACACCTGGCATAACTTGAGGTGTAGGTTATGCACTTATAAGTGTTAATCATAAATATATTAATAATAATTTTAATAATAATTTTAATAATTTTATAAATCTTATTTTAATTTTAATCTTAATCTTATTTTAATTTCTATCTTAATTATAGTTGGAATTTTAATTGTAATTTTAATTGTAATTGTAATTTTCATAATATTGTTTTCTCTTCTTTATATAAATATAAAAGCATAATATGTGAGAAAGTTTGATAGGGAAACAGGACTTGGAATATTGGTAATAATAAATAATTCTACTGGAATTTCTTAAACTTGTATAATGATAGGTGTGATTTTTGTATGTGTGTATATATATATATATATATATATATGTGAGTGTGTATGTATACATATAAATAAATATATATATATATATATATATATATGTAGATATGTGGGTGTGGGTGTATATATATATGGATATGTATGGATATATATAGATATGTAAAAATTAATAACTTTTGGTACTTTCTTTGAAAAAGCGTAATATTTTGTAATATTTTGAAATATTGTTGTTCTAATAATGTTATTATGTTATTATGTTATTTTGTTATTCCAATTTTTACTTTGAATTTGTAATAGGCAAATGTGTTTGTAGGATGTTAAAATTTTAATAAAATTACTTAAACCTAAAAAAAAAAAATACTTAAACCTAACCCTAACCCTAACCCTAGCCCTAGCCCTAGCCCTAACCCTAACCTCAGCCATAACAGGGAGGCCTTAACCTACCCGCACTGCGCCTAAAGTTTCTGGCTACTTTTCTCAGCCAGAACTTTGGAAAGTTTAGCCAGTGGTTTTGTCAGCAGACAGGCCTAGAGGGGTGGGTTGCTCTTTTTGCAGAACATTGGGTGAAGGAGAGTTGGGCTGAGAAGTGGTGGAGAGAGGAACCGGTGCCTTTCCGGGTGACAGCCACCATGAGACACGCGGGCCCTGACTTCCTCAGGGAGGTCTATGGGCAGATTCAGCAAAACAGGGTCTTGGCGGAGTGGTTTAAGACCAAAGGGGGATCTATGCCAGATTTGAAGCGTTACGTATACTGGGAAATGGTGGACGTGGTGTTTTTTCAGTCGCAGTTGGAAAAAAATGCCAAGAAGGACCATTTGTCTGTATATTTAAAAGAAGTGCCCAGAAGCATTGAATGTTTCACGGACCGGAGGATCCCCTTCGGTCTGTGGGACATTCGATGGAGATTCTACCATCAAATCTATTATTTAAAAGGAAACCAACCGTGGCTGAAGGAAACAGAACAAATATGTCCTAGACTTTTGTGTCAAAGACAAGCCTCTGTTAGTGGAAGTCAAGCCAAGGAGACTACGGAGCACTTTATAAAGGACTGCCCGTCGGCCAAGGAAACTTGGAAGAAGATAACTGCCACCCTTGACTGGCCAGACTTGGCACTACAGCCTTGGGAGGCGGTGGCGTCTGGATTGGAGCCGGAAACCAGAGTCAGAGACCACATCGATACCTGGGGGGGAAAGGAAGAGAGGACATAACGGGAGGTTTGTTAATTTCTTCTGGGTTCTTCCCTGTCAACCGTAAGACTGGTTAACTTATATATTTTGCTGGCTTTGGTTTTCCAGAGGAAAAAAGAGTTAGTTACACAGACAAAAGCGGATGTTAACGTTGCTGTTCAGTTTGTAGTGAATAAAATAAAAACTCTAAGTGAAACAGAAAGAGGCAGGATGTCTTCAAAGAGATGGAAGGAGTTCTGGCCATGGCTGACAGAAACAACACCTGGCATAACTTGAGGTGTAGGTTATGCACTTATAACTGATAGTCATATTAATAACTTTTTGTACTTTCTTTGAAGAAGTGTAATATTTTGTAAAATTTGTAAAAATTTTGAAATGTTGCTTTAATAATGTTAATTTGTTATTCCATTTTTAATTTGAATTTTTAATAAGTAAATGTGTTTGTAGGATGTTAAAATTTTAATAAAATTACTTAAACCTAAAATTTTTTAAACCTAACCTTAACCCTGGCCCAAACCCCAGCCCAACCCTAATCCTAGATAAATTTAAACCCAAACCCAGCCCGTTCCAGGGCCCAATTTAGCCCAGCCCAGTTAACCCCAACCTTTAAAACAAAAGAATAGGGTTTTTCCCAAGCCCAAAAATTTGGGCCCCCAAAACAAGCCCAACCCCCGCCACTGTTTAAATTTTAACCAAACCCAATTTTTATTAATCTATTTACCCCGTTATTTAAGCCCAACCCTTTTTAATTTATAATCCTGGACCCTTGGGTTAAATTTTTAAAGAATTAAATTTAGTTAGCCAAACCCAACCCAAACCCAACCTGGGGTTAGTTGGGGCCTAAAAGGGGGAACTTATAACAATTTCCCCAAACCCAAAACCAACCTTAACCCCCCCAATTCGGGGAAATTTTTTAACCCGGCCCCGGGAACCCTAGCCCCCCCTACAAACCCTTTAGTTGGGTTTTATTAAACCAGCCTTAAAACCCAAAAACCCCGGGGTTTTTAGCCTTTTTAACCCTTGGGATTTAGCCTAACCCAACCCCAACCTGGGTTTAAACCCAACCCTAAATCAGCCCAAACCTACCCAAAAAAACCCTTACCCCAGCCCAACCCCGCCCCCCGCCCGCCCCACCCAACCCAATCAGAAAACCCAAACCCCGGACTAAACCCCAAAAAAACCAGCCTTAAACCCCAATCGCCACCCCAGGCCAACCCCAAACCTTTAACCCCAGTAAACCCAATGACCAAGATAAACTACCGGGAACACTACCATAACCCAAACCCTTTGCCGGGAAATTAAAGGGGAAAATTAAACCCCCAAAATTTGGGGTAACCCGTAATGGGGGTTGGGGCCCAAACCAAAAGCCCAACCTGGGTGAAATGGGTTTGTTTTACCCCAACCACCAAACCCTAAGCCCCAAAACTTTTTTAACCCAAAAAACCCCAACCCCAAACCCCAGCCCCAACTTTAAATTAACCCAAACCCAAACCCAGCCAATACTTTACCTGCCCCACCCTAAAACTAGCCCCTAAAATGAAATGGGGGGAATGGACCCCTTAGCCCCCAAACCCCAAAAACCCCAAAACCCCAAACCCAAAACCCGAGGGTGGAAAAAAAAACCCTAGGGACTTTCCCTAGCCCTAACCCAACCCAAAAGCCCTTAAAACCCAGCCCAAAATCTGGGACCCCCGACCCCACCCCACCCTAACCCCAGCCCGGGGGCCCTTTCCTGGGAAACCCAATCAAAAACCCTTAAACCCAAAATTAAACCCCCAAAACTAACCCCGGGTAAATACATTTGATAGCTTAGCCTTAACCCGATTTTAACCCTAGCCCTAAAAATAACCTAACACTAACAATACACCTACCCAACACTAACCATAACCCTAACCCTAGACCTAAATTAATTTAAACCCAAAAACCCCAGCCGGGCGACCAACCCTAACCCTAGCCCAACCCTAATCCTAGACCTAAACCTAGCCCTAACCCAAGCCCTAACCCTAGCCTTAACCCTAGCCCAAGAAATTAATAACCCCAAAACTAATAAGGACATTAGTAGCCTTAACCCAAACTTAAATTTAAACCTAAAAACCAAAAGGGAATAGCCCCAAAGGGATCCCCAGCCCCCAAACCCACCCTAACCCCAAAAGTAAACCCAACTCTAAATAAACCCCAACCTTTTTCCCAAGAAAAAACCCTTCGCTAGCATAACCCTTACCCTAACATAGCAATAGCCCTAAACCCCCGGGGGAACACTAACCCTAGCCGGGTTTTACGCTAACCTATCCCGGGGCCCCCAACCCCAGCCCTTAACCCAAAACCCCAAATCCCAACCCTTAAACCCAACCCTAACCCTAACCCCTTAAAAAAGCCCCAAAAGCTAACCCCAGCCATAACCCAGCCCCAACCCAACCAACCCAAACCAAATGGGAAACCTAGCCCAGCCCCAAAACCCAGCCCCAAACCCTGGGGCCCTAAAGCCAGCCCTACCCCTAGCCCTAACGCTAGCCCCGCTCTAACCAAAACCCAGACCAGCCGAACCAGCCCTAACCCCCCCCTTCCCCTCCTTCCCCCCAACCCCAGCCCCCACCCCAGCCCAACCCAAAAATTTAACCCCCAACCCCAGCCATAACCCTAGCCCTAGCCCTTAACCAAACCCTAGCCCTAACCCAAAACCCCCAAACCCAACCATAGCCAAAACCCAACCTACCCCAGCCCAGCCCACCTCACCCTTTAACCCAAATTTGCCCCAAATATCCCTAACCACAAACCCTAAATATGCCCCAAACCCCAAACTTGGCCCCAACCCAGCCCCAACCATAACCCTAGCCCCACCCTAACCCTAACCCAAACCCCAAAAGGGGGAGTTTAACCCCAACCCCCCAAGTCCTAACCCAGCCCTTAAATTAAACCCCTCAGCCTCGCCCCAAAAATTAACCCAAGCCCGAACCCACCTAACATTGCCCCAAACCCCAAACCAAAAACCCAGCCCCAACCCTAACACTAACCCTACACTAACCCTTAAAAACCCCACCCAAACCCAGCCCGAACCCAACCCCAAACCCTAACCATAGCCCCCTTACCTACCCCCAGCCCGACCCTAGCCCCACCCAACCCTAACCCCAAAAATAGCCCCAACCCTAGTTAATTTTTAAACTGAACCCCAAACCCCTTTCCATAACCCCCGCCACCCTTTAATAACCAAACAAAAAAATTTGCCCCCCCTAACCAGAACCCTAACCCTACCCAACTTATAGCCCAAACCTTAACCCAAACCTAGCCCCAACCCCAAAAATACAAAGGGGAGCCCAATCCTAGCCCCAACCCTAACATTAAACCCAAACCCAGCCCTAACCCTGAAAAATAATAATGGCCCCAAACCCCAAAACCCCAACCCTAGCACTAACCCTTACCCTAACCCGATCCCTTTGCCCCAACTCTAAACCTAGCCTAAACGTGGGCCCAAATCCTAACCCAAACCCCAACTCAACCCTAGCCCAACCCTAGCCCAGTCCCTAATGAAAATTAAATTTTGCCCAAAATGGGAACCAAAGTTCCCAAATAAACCCTAACCCCAAAACCCCAACCCAAAGGAAACCCCAACCCCAACCTAACCCAAAATAATAATAATAACCCCAACCCCAGCCCAACCCCAACCTCAGCCATAACCCAGCCCTTACCCTAGTCCCAAATGGGCCCCAAACCCCTGCCCGAACCATAAGCCTTTGCCATCCCAACCCAAGCCCAAAAAGAGTAATAATAACCCGAGCCATAACCCAGCCCCAACCCCAGCCTTAATCCTAACCCCCGCCCCCAAAATGTAACCCTAGCCCTAGGCCTAATATTAAACCCCAACCCCAGCAAAAAGGAGCCCTTTTCCAAACCCAACCATAACACTAACCTTAACCCAATTTAACCCCAACCTAAACCCTAACCCTAACGCTAGCCCAACCCAACCCCAGAAAAACCCGTTAAACCCCAGCCCCAATATCCCAACTCTAAAACCCAGCCCTAACCCTAGCCAAAATCAACCCTAACCCTAGCCCTACCCCTCACCCTAGCCCTAACCCAAGCCTTAACCCTAGCCCCCACCCAACTTACCCCTTTAAACCCCAGCCCTAAAACTAACCATAACCCTAACCCTACCACTAACCCTGGTGCTAGCCCGAGCCTTACCCTATCCCCAAAACCCAACCTTAGCCCGAAATTAGTTAAACCCCAAAGGACCCCCCCCCTTAATCTAGACCCAACCAAAACCCTAGCCCTAAACTTAGGCCTAAACCCCAACCTTAGCCCTAAACCTAACCCAGCCTTAACCCTAGCCCCCACCCCTTTTGCCCTAACCCTAGCCCTAACACTAACCATAACCCTAACCCTAGCCCAATCCCTAACCCCAGCCTTACCCCAAACCCTAAACCAAACCCTAGCCCGAAACTTAGTTATAATCCCAAAAGAATAGCCCTTGATCAAAAATAACCCCAAAAACCCCAGCCCTAAACTTAGGTTAACCCTAACCCTAGCCCTAAAAATAACCCTAGCCTTTAACCCCAGCCCTTAAACTCTAGCCTAAAACCCCAGCCCTACCTAACCATAACCCTAACCCTAGCCCTAACCCTAGTGTTTAAACCCAGCCTAGACCCTAACCCTAACCCTAGCCCCAACCTTAGTCCAATTTTCCAAAACCCTAGCCATAAAACTAGACCCCAACCTTAACCCTAGCCTAGACCCTAACCCTAACCCTAACCCAAAACCAGCCCTAACCATAGCACTAAACCTAACCCTTTAAACCTAGCCATAAACTAGCCCCAAACCTATCTCTAAACCTGGCCCTAACCCCAGCGCGAAACCTAGCCCAACCCCAGCCTAAAACCACCCAACCCTAACCCTAGCCCTTTAACCCCGGCCCAACCCCAACCCCGGGCCCAACCCCAACCCCAACCCTAGCCCCAACCCTAAAACCCAGACCTAACCCCAGCCCTAACCCCAACCATAGCCCTAGCTTGAACCCTAACCCTAGCCCTGGCCCTAACCCTAGCCCCAAACCCTAAACCTAGCCCTAAACCCAGCCCTACCCCTAGCCCTAACGCTAGCCCTAGCTCTAACCGTAACCCTAGACCTAGCCCTAAACCTAGCCCTAACCCCTGCCTAACCCTAGCCCTTCCCCTACCCCTCACCCTAGCCCTCACCCTAGCCCTAACCCTAGATTTAACCCTAACCCTAAACTAACGCTAGCCCTAACCCTAGCCCTAACCCTAGCCCTAGCCCTTAACCAACCCTAGCTCTTATCCAAACCCAAGCCCTAACCATAGCCCTAAACCTAGACCTACCCCTAGCCCTAACCCTAGCCCTACCTCTAACCCTAACCTAAACCTAGCCCTAAACCTATCCCTAACCAAGCCCAAAACCAAGCCCTAACCCTGGTCCTAAACTTGGCCCTAACCCTAGCCCTAACCATAACCCTAGCCCTACCCTAACCCTAACCCAAGCCCTAAATGTAGATACCCTAACCCTAACCAGAGCCCTAACCCTAGCCCTAAACCTACCCATCAGCCTCACCCAAACCTTAACCCTAACCGTAAGCCCTAAACCTACCCAAACTTAGCCCTAACCCTAAACCTAGCTTAACCGTAGCCCTAACCCTAACACTAACCCTAGCACTAACCCTAAACCTAACCCGTACCCAAACCCTAGCCCTAATCCTAACCCCAAGCCCTAACCATAGCCCTAAACCTTGACCTAACCCTAGCCCTGACCCTAGCCCTACCTCTAACCCTAACCCTAAAACTAGCCCTAACCCTTAGCCCTTAACTTAGCTCTAACCCTAGCCCTTACCATAACCCTAGCCCTACCCCCTAACCCTAATCCAAGCACAAAACATAGTCCTAACCCTAACCCTAACCAGAACCCTAACTCTAGCCTTAATCCTAACCCTAGCCCTAACTGTAACCCTAGCTCTAGCCTTAACCCTAACCCTAGCCCTAACCTTAGCAATACAGCTAGCCCTAATCCTAGCCCTAACCATAACACTTACCCTAAACCCAGCCCTAACCTGAACCCAAACCCTAACCCTAACCCTAGCCTGAACCCAAACCCAAACCCTAACCCTAGCACTAACCCTTACCCTAACCCTCTCCTATCCCTAACTCTAAACCTAGCCCTAACGCTAGCCGAAATCCTAACCCTAACCCTAACTCCCTAACCCTACTCCTAACACTAGCCAAGTCCCTTAATGCAAAAATTAAATCTAGCCCGAAACCTAGCCCTAAGTCCAACCATAACCCTATAACTAAATATAGTCCTAAGCCCAAACCCTAACCCAAACCGTAACCCTAAGCCTTAACCTGAACCCAAACCCTAACCCTAACCCTAACCCTAACCCTAACCCTAGCCCTAGCCCTAGCCCTAACCCTAACCCTAGCCCTAACCTCAGCCATAACCCTAGCCTAACCCTAGTCCTAAACTGAGCCCTAACCCATTCCCGAACCATAAGGCCTAGCCCTACCCTAACCCTAACCCAAGCCCAAAACGTAGCCCTAACCCTAACCCTAACCAGAGCCCTAACCCTAGCCCTAACCCTAGCCTTTAATCCTAACCCTAGCCGAAACTGTAACCCTAGCCCTTGTCCACCCCTAATCCTAACCCTAGCCCTAACCCTAGCAACACAGCTAGCCCTAATCCTAGCCCTAACCATAACACTAACCTTAACCCAGACCTAACCTGAACCTAAACCCTAACCCTAACGCTAGCCCTAACCCTAACCCTAGCAATAACCCGTTACCTAACCCTAGCCCTAACCCTCTCCCGAACTCTAAACCTAGCCCTAACCCTAGCCAAAACGAACCCTAACCCTAGCCCTAACCCTAGCAATACAGCTAGACCTAATCCTAGCCCTAACTATAAAACTAACACTAACCCTAACCCCAAGCCCTAAACCTAGCCCTACACCTAGCACTAACCCTAGCCCTACCCTAGCCCTAACCCTAGCCCTACCCTAACCCAATCAAGAACCCTAGCCCTAGCACTAACCCCAAAACTAAACCTAGCCCTAACCCGAAACCTATCGCTACCCCAGCCTTAACCGCGATCCTAACCCTAGCCCTAAACCTAACCCTAACACTAACTAGACCTACACCAACCCTAACACTAACCATAGCCCTAACCTTAGCCGTAAATCTAGACCTAACCTAAACCCTAGCCCTAAACTTAGGCCTAACCCGAAACCTAAACCTAACCCGAGCAATAGCCCTAACCTCAGCCCTAACCCTAACCCTAACCCTAGCCCCAAGCCCAACCATAACCCTAGCCCTAAATCAAGTCCTAACCCAAACCCTAACCCTAACCCTAACCCTAGCCCTAACCCTAGATTTCACCCTAGCCCTACCCTAACACTAGCCCTAACCGTAGCCCTAATTCTAACCCTAAGCCTAACCCTAGCCCTAAGCCTAAGCCTAACCTTAATCCTAACCTTAAGCCCTAAACCTACCCCAAAACCTAGCACTAACCCTAGCCCTAACCCTAACCCCAAGCCCGAAACCTAGCCCTACATCTAGCACTGACTGTAGCCCCACCCTAGCCCTAACCCTAGCCCTAGCCCTACCCTAACCCAATCAAGAACCCTAGCCCTAGCACTAACCCCAAAACTAACCCTAGCCCTAACCCTAAACCTATCGCTAGCCCTAGCCTTAACCGCGATCCTAACCCTAGCCCTTAACCTAACCCTAACACTAACTAGACCTACACCTACCCTAACACTAACCATAACCCTAACCCTAGCCCTAAATCTAGATTAACCAAAACCCTAGCCGTAAACTTAGGCCTAACCCTAACCCTAGTCCTAACCCTAATCCTAGACCTAAACCTAGTCCTAACCCAAGCCCTAACCCTAGCCTTAACCCTAGCCCTAACCCGAGCCTTAACCCTAACCCTAACACTAACTAGACGTACACCTAGCCTTAACCCAAGTCCTAAACCTAATCCTAAACCTAATCCCTAGCCCTAACCCTAGCCCTAACCCAGCCCTATCCCTAGCCCCAACCCTACCCTAACCCTAACGCTAACCCTAACTCTAGAACTAGCCCTAACCCTAACCCAAGACATAACCCTACCCTAGCACTAACCCTTACCCTAACACTAGCAATAGCCCTACCCCCAAACCTAACCCTAACACTAACCCTAGCCGTATCCCTTACGCTAACCCTATCCCTTACCCTAACCCTAGCCCTAACCCAAACCCCAACTCCTAACCCTGACCTTAACCCTAACCCTAACCCTGGAACTAGCCCTAACGCTAACCCTAGCCCTAACCCTAGCCCTAACCCTAACTCAAGCCCTAGCTTAATCCTAACCCTAGCCCTAGCCCTAACCCTAGCCCCAAGCCCTAAACCTAGCCCTAAACCCAGCCCTACCCCTAGCCCTAACGCTACCCCTAGCTTAACCGTAACCCTAGACCTAGCCCTAAAGCTAGCCCTAACCCCTGCCTTAACCCTAGCCCTTCCCCTACCCCTCACGCTAGCCCTCACCCTAGCCCTAACCCTAGATTTAACCCTAACCCTAAACTAATCCTAGTCCTAACCCTAGCCCTGACCCTAGCCCTAGCCCTTAACCAAACCCTAGCCCTTATCCAAACCCCAAGCCCTAACCATAGCCCTAAACCTAGACCTACCCCTAGCCCTAACCCTAGCCCTACCTCTAACCCTAACCTAAACCTAGCCCTAAACCTATCCCTAACCACAGCCCTAAACCAAGCCCTAACCCTGGTCCTAAACTTGGCCCTAACCCTAGCCCTAACCATAACCCTAGCCCTACCCTAACCCTAACCCAAGCCCTAAATGTAGCCCTAACCCTAACCAGAGCCCTAACCCTAGCCCTAAACCTACCCATCAGCCTCGCCCAAACCTTAACCCTAACCGTAAGCCCTAAACCTACCCGAAAACTTAGCCCTAACCCTAAACCTAGCCTTAACCATAGCCCTAACCCTAACACTAACCCTAGCACTAACCCTAAACCTAACCCGTTCCCAAACCCTAGCCCTAATCCGAACCCCAAGCCCTAACCATAGCCCTAAACCTTGACCTACCCCTAGCCCTGACCCTAGCCCTACCTCTAACCCTAACCCTAAAACTAGCCCTAACCCTAGCCCTTAACTTAGCTCTAACCCTAGCCCTTACCATAACCCTAGCCCTACCCTAACCCTAATCCAAGCACAAAACATAGTCCTAACCCTAACCCTAACCAGAACCCTAACTCTAGCCTTAATCCTAACCCTAGCCCTAACTGTAACCCTAGCTCTAGCCTTAACCCTAACCCTAGCCCTAACCTTAGCAATACAGCTAGCCCTAATCCTAGCCCTAACCATAACACTTACCCTAAACCCAGCCCTAACCTGAACCCAAACCCTAACCCTAACCCTAACCCTAGCCTGAACCCAAACCCAAACCCTAACCCTAGCACTAACCCTTACCCTAACCCTATCCCTATCCCTATCCCTAACTCTAAACCTAGCCCTAACGCTAGCCGAAATCCTAACCCTAACCCTAACTCTAACCCTACTCCTAACCCTAGCCAAGTCCCTAATGCAAAAATTAAATCTAGCCCGAAACCTAGCCCTAAGTCCAACCATAACCCTATAACTAAATATAGTCCTAACCCAAACCCTAACCCAAACCGTAACCCTAACCCAACCTGAACCCAAACCCTAACCCAACCCTAACCCTAACCCTAGCCCTAGCCCTAGCCCTAACCCTAACCCTAACCTCAGCCATAACCCTAGCCCTAACCCTAGTCCTAAACTGAGCCCTAACCCATGCCCGAACCATAAGCCTAGCCCTACCCTAACCCTAACCCAAGCCCAAAACGTAGCCCTAACCCTAACCCTAACCAGAGCCCTAACCCTAGCCCTAACGCTAGCCGAAATCCTAACCCTAACCCTAACTCTAACCCTAGTCCTAACCCTAGCCCATTCCCTAATGCTAAATTTAAATCTAGCCCGAAACCTAGCCCTAAGTCCAACCATATCCCTATAACTAAGTATAGTCCTAACCCAAACCCTAACCCAAACCGTAACCCTAACCCTAACCTGAACCCAAATCCTAACCCTAACCCTAACCCTAACCCTAGCCCTAGCCCTAGCCCTAGCCCTAACCCTAACCCTAACCCTAACCTCAGCCATAACCCTAGCCCTAACCCTAGTCCTAAACTCAGCCCTAACCCATGCCCGAACCATAAGCCTAGCCCTACCCTAACCCTAACCCAAGCCCAAAACGTAGCCCTAACCCTAACCCTAACCAGAGCCCTAACCCTAGCGCTAACGCTAGCCGAAATCCTAACCCTAACCCTAACTCTAACCCTAGTCCTAACCCTAGCCCATTCCCTAATGCTAAATTTAAATCTAGCCCGAAACCTAGCCCTAAGTCCAACCATAACCCTATAACTAAGTATAGTCCTAACCCAAACCCTAACCCAAACCGT
Source organism: Ctenosaura bakeri (assembly GCA_948474755.1). NCBI lineage: Eukaryota > Metazoa > Chordata > Lepidosauria > Squamata > Iguanidae > Ctenosaura > Ctenosaura bakeri. The sequence continues at coordinate 12,594 of CAOLHI010006700.1, forward strand.
AACCCTAACCCTAACCTGAACCCAAATCCTAACCCTAACCCTAACCCTAACCCTAGCCTAGCCCTAGCCCTAGCCCTAACCCTAACCCTAACCCTAACCTCAGCCATAACCCTAGCCTTAACCCTAGTCCTAAACTGAGCCCTAACCCATTCCCGAACCATAAGCCTAGCCCTACCCTAACCCTAACCCAAGCCCAAAACGTAGCCCTAACCCTACCCTAACCAGAGCCCTAACCCTAGCCCTAACCCTAGCCTTAATCCTAACCCTAGCCGAAACTGTAACCCTAGCCCTAGGCCTAATCCTACCCTAGCCCTAACCCTAGCAATACAGCTAGCCCTAATCCTAGCCCTAACCATAACACTAACCTTAACCCAGACCTAACCTGAACCTAAACCCTAACCCTAACGCTAGCCCTAACCCTAACCCTAGCAATAACCCGTTACCTAACCCTAGCCCTAACCCTATCCCGAACTCTAAACCTAGCCCTAACCCTAGCCAAAATCGTAACCCTAAACCTAGTCCTACACCCCACCCTAGCCTTAACCCTAACCTTAACCCTAGCCCTCACCTAACTTATCCCTAACCCTAGCCCAAACACTAACCATAACCCTAACCCTACCCCTATCCCTGGTGCTAACTCCGAGCCTTGACCCTATCCCTAAACCTAACCTTAGCCCAAATAGTTATAATCCCAAACGTACCCTACCCCTTAATCTAGACCTAACCAAAACCCTAGCCCTAACCCTAACCCTAGCCCTAACCCTAACCCCTAGCCTTAAACCTAGCACTACCCTAACTTTAGCCCTAACCCTAGCCCTAACACTAACCATAACCCTAACCCTAACCCTAATCCTGGTGCTAACCCTAGCCTTAACCCTATACCCTGACCCCCTAGCCCGAAAACTTAGTTTATAATCCCAAAGCCTAAACTGCCCTCCAGCCCTTAGCTCTAACTTAACCCTAAACCTAGCCCTAAATTAGGCCTAACCCTAACCTACCCAACCCAACTACCTAAACCTGCCCTAACCACTAACTACCCTACCCTAGCCTCTAACCTAACCCTAGCCCTAACCCAACCTAACCCTTCCCAACTAAGCTAGCCTTAACCCCAACCAACCCTAGCCCTAACCCTAACTCTAACCACTAACCCTACCCTAACCCTGCCCTAACCCTAGCCCTAAGCCCTAACCTAGCCCTAAACCTCAGCCCTACCCTAGCCCTGAACCTTAGTTTCTAACCAACCCTAACCCTAGCCATAAACCTAGACCTAACCTTAACCCTAGCCCTGCTCTAACCCTTAACCCTAACCCTACCCTAGCCCTAACCATAGCGCTAAACCTAACCCTAACCTAGCCATACATTAGCCCTAAACCTATCTCTAAACCTGGCCCTAACCCCCAGCCACCTAGCCCTAAACCTAGCCCTACCCCAGCCCTAACCTACCCTAACCCTAACCCTACCCCTAACCCTAGCCCTAACCCTAACCCTGGCCCTAACCCTAACCCTAACCCTAGATCCTAACCTGACCTAACCTTAGACCTAACCCTAGCCCTGGCCCTAACCCTAACCCCCAAGCCCTAAACCTAGCCACCCTAAACCCAGCCCTACCCCTAGCCCTAACCTAGCCCTACTCTAATAACCCTAGACCTAGCCTAAACCTAGCCCTAACCCCCGCCTTAACCCCTAGCCCTTCCCCTATCCCTCACCCTATCCCCCACCCTAGCCTAACCCTAAATTAACCCTAACCCTAACCTAACCCTAGCCTAGCCCTAACCCTTATCCAAACCCTAGCCCTACCCTAACCACAAGCCCCAACCATAGCCCTAAACCTAGACCTACCCCTAGCCCTAACCCTTAGCCCTACCTCTAACACTAACCTAAACCTAGCCCTAAACCTAACCCTAACCAAGCCCTAAACCAAGTCCTAACCCTGGTCCTAAACTTGGCCATAACCCTAGCCCTCCAGACCTAACCCTAGCCCTACCTAACCCTAACCCAAGCCCCTAAACTAGCCCTAACCCTAACCTAACCAGAGCCCTAACCTAGCCCCCTAAACCCACCCATCAGCCCGCCCAAACCTTAACACCCAACCGTAACCCTAAACCTACCCTAAACTTAGCCCTAACCCTAAACCTAGACTTCCCATACCCCTAACCCTAACACTAACCCTAGCACTAACCCTAAACCTAACCATACCCAAACCCTAGCCCTAACCCTAACCCCAAGCCCTAACCATAGCCCTAAACCTTGACCTACCCCTCGCCCTAACCCTAGCCCTACTTCTAACCCTAACCCTAAAACTAGCCCTAACCCTAGCCCTTAACTTAGCTCTAACCCTCAGCCCTTACCATAACCCTAGCCCTACCCTAACCCTAATCCAAGCACAAAACTAGCCCTAACCCTAGACCCTAACCAGAACCCTAACCCTAGCCTTAATCCTAACCCTAGCCCTAACTGTAACCCTAGCCCTAGCCTTAACCCTAACCCTAGCCCTAACCCTAGCATAGAGCTAGCCCTAATCCTTGGCCTAAACATAACACTGACCCTAAACCCAGCCCTAACCTGAACCCAAACCCTAACCCTAACCCTAACCCTAGCCCTAACCCAAACCCTAACCCTAGCACTAACCCTTACCCTAACCCTATCCCTAGCCCTAACTCTAATCCTAGCCGTAACGCTAGCTGAAATCCTAACCGTAAACCTAACTCTAACCCTAGTCCTAACCCTAGCCCAGTCCCTAATGCTAAAATTAAATCTAGCCCGAAACCTAGCCCTAAGTCCAACCATAACCCTATCCCTAAAAATATAGTCCTAACCCAAACCCTAACCCAAACCGTAACCCTAACACTAACCTGAACCCAAACCCTAACCCTAACCCTAACCCTAACCCTAGCCCTAACCCTAACCCTAACCCTAACCCTAACCTCAGCCATAACCCTAGCCCTAACCCTAGTCCTAAACTGAGCCCTAACCCATGCCCGAACCATAAGCCTAGCCCTACATTAAAACTAACCCAATCCCAAAACGTAGCCCTAACCCTAACCCTAACCAGAGCCCTAACCCTAGCCCTAACTCTAGCCTTAATCCTAACCCTAACCGAAACTGTAACCCTAGCCCTAGGCCTAATCCTAACCCTAGCCCTAACCCTAGCAATACAGCTAGCCCTAATCCTAGCCCTAACCATAACACTAACCTTAACCCAGACCTAACCTGAACCTAAACCCTAACCCTAACGCTAGCCCTAACCCTAACCCTAGCAATAACCCGTTACCTAACCCTAACCCTAACCGTATCCCGAACTCTAACCCTAGCCCTAACCTTAGCCAAAATCGTAACCCTAAACCTAGTCCTACACCTCACCCTAGCCTTAACCCTAACCTTAACCCTAGCCCTCAGTATAACTTGATCCCTAACCCTAGCCCTAACACTAACCATAACCCTAACCCTAGCCCTAGTCCTGGTGCTAACCCTAGCCTTGACCCTATCCCTAAACCAAACCCTAGCCCTTAACTGAGTTATAATCCCAAACGTAACCCTAGCCCTTGACTAGACCTAACCAAAATCCTAGCCCTAAACTTAGGCCTAACCCTAACCCTAGCCCTAAAACTTACCCTAGCCTTAACCCTAGCCCTAACCCGAACTTTAGCCCTAACCCTAGCCCTAACACTAACCATAACCTTAACCCTAGCCCTAACCCTAGTGCTAACCCTAGCCTAGACCATAACCCTAACCCTGACCCTAGCCCGAACCTTAGTTCTAATACCAACCGTAACCCTAGCCATAAAACTAGACCTAACCTTAACCCTAGCCCTAGCTCTAACATTAACCCTAACCCTAACCTAGCCCTAACCATAGCGCTAAACCTAACCCTAATCCTAGCCATACATCTAGCCCTAAACCTATCTCTAAACCTGGCCCTAACCCCAGCGCTAAACCTAGCCCTGACCCCAGCCCTAACCTTACCCTAACCCTAACCCTAGCCCTAACCCTAGTCCTAACCCTAACCCTGGGCCTAACCCTAACCCTAGAGCTAGCCCTAACCCTAACCCTAGACCTAACCCTAGCCCTAACCCTAACTCTAGCCCTAGCTTGAACCCTGACCCTAGCCCTGGCCCTAACCCTAGCCCCAAGTCCTAAACCTAGCCCTAAACCCAGCCCTACCCCTAGCCCTAACGCTAGCCCTATCTCTAACCGTAACCCTAGACGTAGCCCTAAACCACCCTAAGCCCTGCCTTAACCCTAGCCCTTCCCCTATCCCTCACCCTAGCCCTCACCCTAGCCCTAACCCTAGATTTAACCTAACCCTAACCTAACCCTAGCCCTAGCCCTAACCCTTATCCAAACCCTAGCCCTAATCCTAACCACAAGCCCCAACCATAGCCCTAAACCTAGACCTACCCCTAGCCCTAACCCTAGCCCTAGCTCTAACCCTAACCCTAAACCTAGCACTAACCCTAGCCCTAAACCTATCCCTAACCACAGCCCTAACCCTAGCCCTAACCCTAGTCCTAACCTTGACCCTAACCCTAGCCCTAACCATAACCCTAGCCCTACCCTAAACCTAACCCAAGCCCAAAACGTAGCCCTAACCCTAATCCTAACCAGAGCCCTAACCCTAGCCCTAACCCTATCCGTCAGCCTAGCCTTAAATTTAACCCTAACCCAAAGCCGTAAACCTACCCCAAAACCTAGCCCTAACCCTAAACCTAGCCCTAACCGTAGCCCTAACCCTAATCCTAACCCTAGCACTAACCCTAAAACTTACCCAAACCCTAGCCCTAATCCTAACCCCAAGCCCTAACCATAGCCCTAAACCTAGACCTACCCCTAGCCCCAACTGTAGCCCTACCTTTAACCCTAACCCAAAACCTAGTACTAACCCTAGCCCTTAACTTATCCCTAACCCTAGCACTAACCATAACCCAACCCTACCCTAACCCTAACCCAAGCCCACAACATAGCCCTAACCCTAACCCTAACCAGAGCCCTAACCCTAGCCCTAAACCTAGCCTTAATCCTAACCCTAGCCCTAACTGTAACCCTAGACCTAGCCTTAACCCTAACCCTAGCCCTAACCTGAGCAATAAAGCTAGCCCTAATCCTAGCCCTAACCATGAAACTAACCCTAAACCCAGCCCCAACCTGAACCCAAACACTAACCCTAACCCTAAACCTAGCCCTAAACCTAGCCCTAACCCCCGCCTTAACACTAGCCCTCCCCTATCCCTCACCCTAGCCCTCACCCTAGCCCTAACCCTAGATTTAACCCTAAACCTAAACTAACCCTACCCCTAACCCTAACCCTAACCATAGCCCTAAACCTAGACCTACCCTAGCCCTAACCCTAGCCCTACCTCTAACCCTAACCTAAACCTAGCCCTAAACCTATCCCTAACCACAGCCCTAAACCAAGTCCTAACCCTGTCCGAAACTTGGCCCTAACCCTAGACCTAACCATAACCCTAGCCCTACCCTAACCCTAACCCAAGCCCTAAATGTAGCCCTAACCCTAACCAGAGCCCTAACCCTAGCCCTAAACCTACCCATCGGCCTCGCCCAAACCTTAACCCTAACCGTAAGCCCTAAACCTACGCGAAAACTTAGCCCTAACCCTAAACCTAGCCTTAACCGTAGCCCTAACCCTAACACTAACCCTAGCACTAACCCTAAACCTAACCCGTACCCAAACCCTAGCCCTAATCCTAACCCCAAGCCCTAACCATAGCCCTAAACCTTGAACTAACCCTAGCCCTACCCTAGCCCTACCTCTAACCCTAACCCTAAAACTAGCCCTAAACCTAGCCGTTAACATAGCTCTAACCCTAGCCCTACCATAACGCTTAGCCCTACCCTAACCCTAATCCAAGCACAAAACATAGCCCTAACCCTAACCCTAACCAGAACCCTAACTCTAGCCTTAATCCTAACCCTAACCCTAACTGTAACCGTAGCCCTAGCCTAACCTAACCCTAGCCCTAACCCTAGCAATACAGCTAGCCCTAATCCTAGCCCTAACCATAACACTTACCCTAAACCCAGCCCTAACCTGAACCCAAACCCTAACCCTAACAGTAAACCTTCCCTAACCCTAACCCTAGCCCTACCCTAAACCTAACCCAAGCCCAAAACGTAGCCCTAACCCTAATCCTAACCAAGCCCTAACCCTAGCCCTAACCCTACCCGTAGCCTAGCCTTTAATTTAACCCTAACCCAAAGCCGTAAACCTACCCGAAAACCTAGCCATAACCCTAAACCTAGCCCTAACCGTAACCCTAACCCTAACCCTAGCACTAACCCTAACCCTTACCCAAACCCTAGCCCTAATCCTAATCCCAAGCCCTAACCATTGCCCTAAACCTAGACCTACCCCTAGCCCTAACCGTAGCCCTACCTCTACCTCTAACCCTAACCCAAAACCTAGTACTAAGCCTAGCACTTAACTTAGCCCTAACCCTAGCACTAACCAAAACCCTAGCCCTACCGTAACCCTAACCCAAGCCCACAATAGCCTACCCTAACCCTAACCAGAGCCCTAACCCTAGCCCTAAACCTAGCCTTAATCCTAACCCTAGCCCTAACTGTAACCCTAGACCTAGCCTTAACCCTAACCCTAGCCCTAACCTGAGCAATATAGCTAGCCCTAATCCTAGCCCTAACCATGAAACTAACCCTAAACCCAGCCCCAACCTGAACCCAAACACTAACCTTAACCCTAGCCTAGCCTAACCTAACCCTAACCCAACCCTAACCCTAGCCCTAGCCCTAACCTTAACCCTAGCACTAACCCTTACCCTAACCCTAACCCTATCCCTATCCCTAACTCTAAACCTAGCCCTATCCCTCGCGAAATCCTAACACTAACCCTAACCCTAACCCTAGTCCTAACCCTAGCCCACTCCCTAATGCCAAAATTAAATCTAAGAACCCTAGCCCTAAGCCCGACCATACCCCTAGCCCTAAATCTAGTCCTAACCCAAACCCTAACCCTAACCCTAACCCTAGCCCTAACCCTAATACTAACCCTAGCCCTAACCCTATATTTAACCCTAGACCTAACCGTAGCCCTAACCTTAACACTGGCCCTAACCCTAGGCCTAACCCTAATCCTAGACCTAAACCTAGCCCTAACCCCAGCCCTAACCTAGCCTTAACCCTAGCCCTAACCCTAGCCTTTAACCCTAACCCTAACACTAACTAGCGTACACCTAGCCTTAACCCAAGTCCGAAACCTAATCCTAACCCTAACCCCAGCCTAATCCTAGTCCTTACCCTAACCTTAACCGTAGCCCTAAGCCTAGCCCTAACCCTAGTCTTAACCCTTATCCTAGCCCTAACTTACCCTAGCCCTAACCGTATTCCTAACCAGACCCTAACCCTAGCCCTTACCCTAGCCTTAATCCTAACCCTAGCCCTAACTGTAACCCTAGCTCTAGCCCTAACCCTAACCCTAGCCCTAACCCTAGCAATACAGCTAGACCTAATCCTAGCCCTTTATAACACTAACCCTAAACCCAGCCGTAACCTGAACCCAAACCCGAACTCTAACCCGGACCCTAACCCTAACCCTAGCCCTAACCCTAGAACTAACCCTAGCCCTAACCCTAGATTTAACCCTAGCCCTACCCTAACATTAGCCCTAACCCTTTCCCTAAGCCTAGCCCTAGCCTTAATCCTAACCCCAAGCTCTAAACCTACCCCAAAACCTAGCCCTAAACCTAGCCCTAACCGTAACCCCAAGCCCTAAACCTAGCCCTACACCTAGCACTAACCCTAGCCCTACCTTAGCCCTAACCCTAGCCCTAGCCCTACCCTAACCCAATCAAGAACTCTAGCCCTAGCACTAACCCCAAAACTAAACCTAGCCCTAACCCGAAACCTATCGCTACCCCAGCCTTAACCGCGATCCTAACCCTATCCCTAAACCTAACCCTAACACTAACTAGACCTACACCAACCCTAACACTAACCATAACCCTAACCTTAGCCGTAAATCTAGACCTAACCTAAACCCTAGCCCTAAACTTAGGCCTAACCCGAACCCTAAACCTAACCCGAGCAATAGCCCTAACCTCAGCCCTAACCCTAACCCTAACCCTAGCCCCAAGACCAACCATAACCCTAGCCCTAAATCTAGTCCTAACCCAAACCCTAAGCCTAACCCTAGCCCTAACCCTAGAACTAACCCTAGCCCTAACCCTAGCCCTAACCCTAGATTTCACCCTAGCCCTACCCTAACACTAGCCCTAACCGTAGCCCTAATTCTAACCCTAAGCCTAACCCTACCCCTAAGCCTAACCCTAACCTTAATCCTAACCTTAAGCCCTAAACCAACCCCAAAACCTAGCACTAACCCTAGCCCTAACCCTAACCCCAAGCCCGAAACCTAGCCCTACATCTAGCACTACCGTAGCCCCACCCTAGCCCTAACCCTAGCCCTAGCCCTACCCTAACCCAATCAAGAACCCTAGCCCTAGCACTAACCCCAAATCTAGCCCTAGCCCTAACCCTAAACCTATCGCTAGCCCTAGCCTTACCGCGATCCTAACCCTAGCCTAGACTAACCCTAACACTAGCTAGACCTACCTACCTAACACTAACCATAACCCTAACCCTAGCCCTAAATCTAGATCTAACCAAAACCCTAGCCGTAACTTAGGCCTAACCCTAACCCTAGCCCTAACCCTAATCCTAGACCTAAACCTAGCCCTAACCCAAGCCCTAACCCTAGCCTTAACCCTAGCCCTAACCCGAGCCTTAACCCTAACCCTAACACTAACTAGACGTACACCTAGCCTTAACCCAAGTCCTAAACCTAATCCTAAACCTAACCCCAGCCCTAACCCTAGCCCTAACCAGCCCTATCCCTAGCCCCAACCCTACCCTAACCCTAACGCTAAACCTAACTCTAGAAATAGCCCTAACCCTAACCCAAGACATAACCCTAAACTAGCACTAACCCTTACCCTAACACTAGCAATAGCCCTATCCCCACACCTAACCCTAACGCTAACCCTAGCCGTATCCCTTACGCTAACTCTATCCCTTACCCTAACCCTAGCCCTAACCCAAACCCCAACTCCTTACTCTAACCCTATCCCTAACCCTAGCCCTAACCCAAACCCTAACCCTAGCACTAACCCTTACCCTAACCCTATCCCTAGCCCTAACTCTAAACCTAGCCCTAACGCTAGCCGAAATCCTAACCCTAACCCCTAACTCTCACCCTAGTCCTAACCCTAGCCCAGTCCCTAATGCTAAAATTAAATCTAGCCCGAAACCTATCCCTAAGTCCAACCATAACCATATCCCTAAATATAGTCCTAACCCAAACCCTAACCCAAACCGTAACCCTAAAGCTAACCTGAACCCAAACCCTAACCCTAACCCAAACCCTAGCCCTAGCCATAGCCCTAGCCCTAGCCCTAACCCTAACCTCAGCCATAACCCTAGCCCTAACCCTAGCCCTAACCTAGCCCTAACCCATGCCCGAACCATAAGCCTAGCCCTACCCTAACTCTAACCCAAGCCCAAAACGTAGCCCTAACCCTAACCAGAGCCCTAACCCTAGCCCTAACTCTAGCCTTAATCCTAACCCTAGCCGAAACTGTAACCCTAGCCCTAGGCCTAATCCTATCCCTAGCACTAACCCTAGCAATACAGCTAGCCCTAATCCTAGCCCTAACCATAACACTAACCTTAACCCAGACCTAACCTGAACCTAAACCCTAACCCTAACGCTAGCCCCTAACCCTAACCCTAGCAATAACCCGTTACCTAACCCTAGCCCTAACCCTATCCCGAACTCTAAACCTAGCCCTAACCCTAGCCAAAATAGTAACCCTAACCCTAGCCCTTCCCCTACCCCTCACCCGAGCCCTAAATCTAGATTTAACCCTAACCCTAAACTAACCCTAACCCTAGCCCTTAACCAAACCTAGCCCTAATCCAAACCCCAAGCCCTAACCATAGCCCTACCTCTAACCCTAACCTAAACCTGACCCTAAACCTATCCCTAACCACAGCCCTAAACCAAGCCCTAACCCTGGTCCTAAACTTGGCCCTAACCCTAGCCCTAACCCTAACCCTAGCCCTACCCTAACCCTAACCCAAGTCCTAAATGTAGCCCTAACCCTAACCCTGAACAGAGCCCTAACCCTAGCCCTAAACCTACCCATCAGCCTCGCCCAAACCTTAACCCTAACCGTAAGCCCTAAACCTACCAAAACTTAGCCCTAACACTAAACCTAGCCTTAACCGTAGCCCTAACCCTAACACTAACCCTAGCACTAACCCTAAACCTAACCCGTACCAAACCCTAGCCCTAATCCTAACCCCAAGCCCTTACCATAGCCCTAAACCTTGACCTACCCCTAGCCCTGACCCTAGCCCTACCTCTAACCCTAACCCTAAAACTAGCCCTATCCCAAGCTTTTAACATAGCTCTAACCCTAGCCCTTACCATAACCCTAGCCCTACCCTAACCCTAATCCAAGAAAAAAATAGCCCTAACCCTAACCAGAACCTTAACCCTAGCCTTTAAACCTAACCC
>CAOLHI010006701.1:0-26650 GCA_948474755.1 Ctenosaura bakeri
AGGGACTAAACTGGGAAAAGGGGGGGTGGAAAAGACTAGAAAGCGACGAGGCAGAGGAGGAGAAGGCAGGAGGAAAAAGGCTAAATTTGGAAGTTGGGGGGGTTTCGGTGGAACAGAGAGGGACTGGGGACTGGGAAAGAAGTAAAAAGACTGAGAAAGCGACGAGGCAGAGGAGGGGGGAAGGCAGCAAAGGAGAAGGCTGACGATTTTGGAAGTGTGGGGAGGTCGGAAAAGGGAAAACAGAGACGGGCTGAGACTGGGAAAAAAGTAAAAAGACTAGAAAGCGACGAGGCAGAGGAGGAGAAGGCAGCGGGGAAAGAAGGCTGACGATTTTGGAAGTGTGGGGAGGTGGGGGATGGAGAAAAGAGACGGACTAGACTGGGAAAGAACAAAGAAAGGACTAGAAAGCAACAAGGCAGAGGAGAGGAGAAGGCAGCGAGGAGAAGGCTGGCAAAATTTGGAAGTGTGGGGAGGTTGGGGGGAATGGAGACGAGACGAACGGGAGACTGGGAAAGGGGGAGATTAATAAAAGAATGAGGAAAGGATTGAGAAAGGACTGAGAATAACAGAGAAGAATGGAAAACTTGAGAAGATCGGACTTGAGATCGCTTTTTGGGGAGGATTCTAGCAGTATTTGAGACAACATGAATAATTAAACTTATATTTTCAGTAAGCAAAGAAGGGTTGTTTTGGGTTTCCCCCCCCCACGGTCCCCTTGAAATTCATTATTATATATAAAATATTGTAAATTAATTGACGGGGGAAAGGGGGTAAGGGGAGCCTTGAAAAGGAAAAAAGGGTGAAAATCTCCAGTCTTCTGGCCTTGGGGAAGATCAGTAAGATATCACTCCCTGCTTTGCTTTCCTTTCTTCTCTTTTCCCTTTTTTTTTTTTTTTCTTATCTCATTAATGTGTAACAGCTGGATAAGTGTTTAATAGTTGAACTTTAAGAACTAGTAGAATATCAGAAAGTTGGCTTATACCCCCCTCTTGTGGCTACAATTGAAGATTTGTTTATTTAGTTAACAAAAGCAAAATAAGTTTTCCCTTTTTCTTTATTACTTTGATAATTGGTCATAATAGTCTATATTAACATACATACCCGGCAAAATTTTTGTATAAGATTATATAATTAGGATTATTAAAATTTTAAATAAGAAGTACTAGGTCTATTTAAAAATTGTTTAAGATTTTTGACAGGAACCAGTATCTTTATTGTTGACAATAAAAGATCTAGATTTAAGTGTATGATATAATTTAAGTTTGAATTCTTATATTATTTCCTTTTAAGTTTTTTTGGGGGCTTATATATACATAGGAATCTTAAAATCTTGTACTTTATATTGAATTGGTGGAATAATTTACTGAAATATGGTTCCCAAGTTATCCTTATTATTATTATTATCTGCACTGTATCATTATTGTAATTACTGTTTAAGACTTTGGTTAAAAATTTGGGTTTAAAGTAAGATTTATTAAGGATGGCCTAGAAAAAAGACCCAACTCAAACTTTATTAACAACTGAAAGAAAGCATTTTAGATCACCCTTTTCTGATGGGGGGGTTTGAAAAAATATTTGGAAGAGCTTACAAATTTTAAACAGGAAATAAGGCAAGAATTGAAAGTTTACAAGAAATGAAATAAAAATGGACATTAAGAAAGAGATGGAAGGCGTGAATAAAAGGATGGAAAAGATGAATAAAGAGATGAAGGCAATGCAGAGTGAAATAAAACAAACGCAAAAAAAAGCTGTCCAAAGTGGAAGAAGAGAAGAAGGAATCAAAGGAAGAATTCAAGAGAAAAAAAAAGAAATAGAAGTACAGGAATTGAGATACAGAGACAGATGTTTAAAAGTTAGAGGCCTTGAGGAACGCTCCGGTGAAAATGTTTGGAACGCCTCATTCCTGAATTAGCGACATACGTTGAAATGGCGGAGGATCGGATGGAGCAGGAAATAGACAAGATGTTCCGAATAAATTCTAAAATAGCAAAAGAAAAAAACCTCCCAAGAGATATTTTGATCTGTTTTACTAGAACGAAAAAAAAATGAAAGTTCTTCAAAAGAACTAGACGATAAATTTATCGTGGAAGGGACTGAGCTGAAGATCTTCAAAGACATATCATTTCAGACATTAAAAAAAAGGCAAGAATTCAAAAACCTGACAATTTATTTACAAAAAAATAACATTAGATACAAATGGGAGCGTACTAAAGGTTTATCTTTCACTTGGAACTTTAAAAGATACAAATGTACAACGTTAGAACAAGCTGATGAACTAATACAAGAGATAAAAAAATTTTGAGAAAGGAGGGGGGAAAAAGGGGAAACAAGGGGTTTAAAGGAATGAACAACAGAACTTAAAGAACGTAATGGGGAAGAGGAAGAGCCCAACTTTGGGAAATAAGCAAGAGCTAGTCGGAAACATACAAAAAAAAATTTAACTGAAGAGGAAGCTAAAAAAATGACGTTGAAATGTATCTTTTGGAATGTAAAAGGCTTGAACTCAATTATAAGACAAGACAGATCTTCCATTACTTAGAAAAAACTAAAACGGATATAATTTGTTTAAAAGAGACTAAAATTAGAGATAAAGATACAAAATACTTAAAAAATCCAAAATTAGGAAAATGCTATATTTCAGCTTACAAAAAGAAAAGAAGAGGAGTGGTAATCTATGTAAACGTGAAATATCCATCAAAAGGGGTGTTCTGGGATAAAGATGGACATTATATAGGAGTTGAAATTCAGTTACCGGGAAAAAGACTCCTATTAGTCGGTATATATTCACCATTGGAAAATAAAAGTAAATTTTACGAGAAAATGGGAGAGGAAATTCACGCTTTCCTGTTAAAACATCAAGATAACATCCTTTTTTATGGGGGATATGAATGGCGTTTGGCCCCCAGAAAGATAGAACGATGACTTCGAAAGGTAAAAAGGGAAAAAAGGTAAGCCCCAAATCCTTCTTTAAATTAATGGAAGATTTGTCAATAACGGATATATGGAGAAATAAACATGAAAAAAGGGGGATATACATTCTACTCGGACAGTAAAAAAATTTGTCAAGAATTGACATGTTCTTAATTTCGAAGATTTTATGTCCATCAGTTAAAGACTTTTGATATATTACCAAGAAATTTGGGGTTGGACCATAACCCCATTCGGTTAAAATTTAAAAATTTTAAAAAAGAAGAGCAAATATATAAACTGGCGTATTAATGACTTTTTTAAAGAAATCCAAATCCTGCAGAAGGCAAAAGAAGAATTAAAATTTTATTTCTCAGAAAACGATAAGGATGGAATGGCGGCAAAGAGGGTTTGGGGACGCGGGAAAAGCGGTCATGAGAGGCCTGATGATAAAATGGAATTCGGAATGGAGGAAGAAAAGACATGAGAAAATATCTAATTTGGAATTGAAAATAAAAAAAAAAGGGAAAAGTTAAAAAAAAAATTGAGAAATAAGAAGATAAGAAAAGAACACAAAAAATTACAAACAGAATTACAGGCAGAGAATTTGGTTGAGATAGAAAAGAAATTAGAATGCTCAAACAGAAAAAATTTTAAAAGCGGAAACAAACCTGGAAGATGGTTCCGTACAAAATAAGGAAAAGAAAAGAAAGAAATTTAATACTGCAGGTGAAGAAAAATAATGAAATAATATCAGATGAAACAACTATAATGAATGTTTTTAGGAAATATTCAAAGAACTATAGAAAACAACAAAGAGTAGTAAGAGGAAAAAGATAGAAGAATACTTGGGTAAAAAATTAATGAGTCTCACAAAGAAACAAAGAGATAGTCTAAATGCAGAAATAACATGCATGGAGGTAATAAATGCAATAAAAAAACCTTTTAAAAATTTGGGGAAAACCCCCGGGCCGGACGGACTCATTGGATTATACTACAAAGAATTTCAAGAAGAGTTAAGAGATCCAATGAGGAAGATGTTTAATGAGATTTTGAAGAGGGGGAAACCAGAAATCATGGTGTGAAGCAAATATAACTCTAATACTAAAAGAGGGGAAAGATCCACCAACCTAAAAATTCCCGACCAATATAGATAAATATAGATAATAAAATGTTCACGAATATTTGCAAACAGACTAAAAACTATATTACAAGGAATAATTCATGAAGATCAGAGTGGGTTTTTTCCCCAAAAAAATATATTAGAGATAATATACGAATGGTCGTTAATATGCTGGGGTATTATGAAAAACACAATGAAAAAAAAGGGATGCTGATCTTCATAGATGCTGAAAAGGCCTTCGATAATATAATCATGAATTTTTTTTTAAAATTTCTAAATAGACTTAAAATTTTTAGACAGATTCATAAATTGGATTAGACAAATATATCTTAACTGTAAAGCTCAAATAATAATAAATGGAGACTCAAATGAAAATCGATTACTAAAGGTACTCGTCAAGGATGTCCGCTTTATTATTTTCATCTTGGTATTAGAAGTTCTTTTAAGAAGGATAAGATTGGATGAGACAATAAAAGGGAAAGAATAATAGGAGAAGAATAAAAAGTGAAGGCCTACGCTGATGATTTGGTAAAATTTTTTTGAAGATCCGGAATCAAATATATTAAAGTTTTTGGAGATCTGTAAGAATTTTTGGGGGTTAGCCGGCTTCAAAATCAATAAAAAAGAAAACAAAATTTATAACCAAAAATATGCGTAAAAAGAAATAAAATCAATTGAACGAAAAAAGGGTATTGGGGGAGAAAAAATAAAATTTTAGGAATAATAATATCCAAACAAAAAAAATGCACTATTTGAAAATAAATTTCATTAAGAAATGGGGAGAGATCCCAAACAAGATTTACAAAAAATGGTTTAAAATTAAATCTCTCATTATTGGGGAGAATGGCAAATTTAAGATGATGGTTCTCCCTAAGATAAATTATTTATTTCAAAATTTTCCGATCATTTCTAATTTCAAATGTTTTCAAGAATGGAGACGATTTAACAAAATTTATATGGGCAACCCGAAAACCAAAAAATAAAAAAGGAAAATATTAACAGACAAAAGGGGGAAAGAGGTGGCTGTAAATACCCAAAATTTGAGACTTTTTTTCCTGGCAAATCAAAATTTGGGTTAAAGACTGGATAGAGTTTTAGAAATGAGAGAATCCTAAAATTAGAAGGACCAGACTTAAAATTTTGGGGGGCATGGATACCTTTGGTATCAAAAAAATAAAAGCGGATAAAGATTTCCTTAACCATTACCTAAGAAAGCCATTATTCCCCAAAATGGATGTATTGGAAAAGAAAAATATACTCAAAAATACCATTGTGGGTTTCACCGCAAGAAGCCCTGATCAAAAAAGGGTTTAGGTGGAAGATGGCTTACATATAGAGATTTAATTGTTGCAGACTCGAACGGCAGTCCAAGGATAAAATCAAGAGAGGAATTGGGGAAATGGCTGGAACTGTCAATGGTTCCTACAAAACAATTAAAAGAAAGGTTCAAAATGGATCTCAAATTGGATGGGAATTTAAATAAAGGGCCCCCAAAAAAATGAATGGGAAAAAATAAATTTTTCGAAAGAAAAAAAACATTTAACAGCATTGTTCTATAAATACCTTTTTTTGATGATGAACTACAAACAGAAACAATTAAAAAAACATGATAATTTGGGCTCAAAAAATTGGACACATAATAAGTCTAGAGCATTGGGGAAAAAACCGGGCGTACCCAAAAATTCACTTTAGCCCAGAACCTGAAGGAAAATCATTTAAAGATGCTTCATAGATGGTATCTGGATCCCCGTCAAACTCGCTAACATATATAAATTAAAATAAAATGTTTTTGGAAATGTACGCAAGAAAAAAGGAACCTTTTACCATATGTGGTGGAAAAAAAACGCAAAGTTAAGATTTATTGGAAGAATATTCATAAATTAATGGAAGATATTTTACAAATTAAACTGCCCTTGACACCAGAACTATACTTATTAAATATGCTACATAGGGGTTTAGAAGAAACACAAAAGATACGAATCCATAATATTGTACATGGTATCCGCAGCTAGAATTGTATATGCGAGGTACTTTGGGAAAAAAGAGGAAACACCAGATATGTTGAATGGTTACAAAAAATATTAGAATTTGTTATGTTAGAAGAACTCACGTATAATCTTAGAGACGAAAAACAGGCGAAGAAAGTTGATGACTTGAAATCAATTAAACTTATTTAATTAAAAAAAAAAATGGGCAAAGTTATGCGTAGTGGATTAATAGTGAAAAAATTTTAAAGATAATGTAAAGATAAAAAAAGAGTTATGTAAATTATAATATGCAATCTAAGTAAGCTTGTCTAAAAGGATAATTTGGTATCTTGAAATATAAAAGGAATTAAATAGAGGTTAACAAAGGGGGAAGGGGGGAAATAGTAAAGGATTGAATAATATCAATATAACATATTAAGAAAGCGTGTTTTTAATTTGTGAAATGATTCTGTACAATTATGATGTAGACAAATTTGATTGTTTTTTTTTAATAAAAATTAAAAAAGAAAAAAAAAAAAAAAGCTCACTTGGACATAATAAGCTTACAAGAAGTTTGCCTAAAAGCACAAGATTTTAAAAATTTATGAGGAACCTGAAGCTATGATACTGTTTTGTTTTAACTAATGAAAAAAAGAAGAAAGGGGTGATTGTCTTTTTTTAATTCAAAATATAATGCCAAGGAAGTTTTCAAAGATAAATGGGGCCCTTATATTGGTGCAAAAATTTCTATACGGTACGCAACCATATTAATCGTGGCAATTTATGCCTGATGGGGGGGAAGGGGGAAATTTTTTAAAAAAAAACTACAATGAAAAATCAAACTATGCTAAAAAAAAATTTAGGAAAAAATAATAATAATGGGGGATATAGTGGAGTCATAAAACCCCCCCTTTATAGATCCCCCCCCACTATAAGAATAAAAATAAACATAATCAAGGAAAAAAATTCTAAAAGCTTTTTTTCAATGGTGGAAAACCTAACACTTGTCGATGTCTGAAGGTTTAAAGGAAGGGAGTTCACAAGGATATACTTTTTTCTCAGATTGGCATCACTCGATATCTAGAATTGGTTACTTTTTTGCCTCCAAATCACTTTTTCTTCAAATTGACATTATTCCAAAACAGATTTCTGATCATAATCCATTACGTATGGATTTAATCATAAGACACCCTTTGAGAAATTGGAAATTGAATGACTCATTTCTTCGTGATCACCAATTAGTTCTAAAAATTAGAGAAATAATTTCATCTTACTTTAAGGAAAATATCAATGGTGAGGTCCCAGTGAGAACAGTTTGGGACACTTTTAAAGCAGTTCTAAGAGGCTACTTTATAAAGTGGGGCTTAGAGGCAAAGAAGAAGAAGGAAGGAAAATTTCATAAAATCATGGAAGATATGATTAAGAAATAAGACATAATCCCTCAGACAGGACTTTGGTTATGAAATTTAAGTCTCTACAGAATCAGCTAAATGAAGAGAATCTAATAGATATGGGGGGGGGAGATAAGACTAATGAAACAGATACTTCAAATTCGCAAACAAGCTGGAAAAGTGGTTGGCACTAAAATTACATTAAGAAAAAGAAAAGATGCTATTTTCAGAAATTAAATCAGGTCTGAAAAGTCTCACTAAACAAGAAGATATTAAGAAAGCTTTCTTTGAATACTACAAACAGCTTTACGATATGAAACCTACCTCAGAGAAAGAGCTTATTAATCTTCAAGCATATTTGGACAGCCAAGACATTCCAAAATTTTCAGATGATCAGAAATTAATACTAAACTGCTCTATTGCCTATGTAGAAATAACAAGCAATTAAGAAACTGAAAATTGGCAAAGCCCCAGGACCAGGTTTTCCCCCTAACTTCTATAAATTTTTTGGTTACAACATAGCCCTTCCTTTTCAAAAAACATGCAAAGAGATCTTAGAGAATGGCATCCCAGAGACATGGAGTAATGCTAATATAACCCTGATCCCAAAAGAGGGTTAGGAACCAACTGACATTAAAAACTACCATCCAATCTCTTTGTTGAATGTTGACTATAAGTACTTTCTTCCCAAATTCATGAAGACCAAAACAGCTGCTTGCCAAGAAGATATCTAATAACATAAGAACAGTTCTAAATATAATAGGGTACTATGAACGTCACAATGTAAAACAGATGGCACTGGCGTTCAGATGCCGAAAAAGCATTTGATTTGGTGAATTGGCTCTTTTTGATGGAAACATTTTGATGAATGGATGCAGGAAAGAACTTCTTGTCTTGGATAGGAGCTATATGTAATAAACAGCAGGCCCAAATATTGGTGAACATAGAAAAACCCGATATTTTTGATCTGGCAAAAGGAACCCAACAAGGCTGTCCATTATCTCCACTTCTCTTTATATCAGTTCTTGAACTGTTGAATAGAACAGTGAGAAATGACATTGATATAAAGGGACTTCATTTAAGGGGTCATAATTTCAAATTGACGATTCATGTCTTAAATGAGTTTGGTGAATATTCGAGAATTAAAGTCAACAAAGATCAATTCTGACTAAAAATCTTAGTAAGAAGAAAGAAGATCATA
This sequence comes from Ctenosaura bakeri, assembly GCA_948474755.1. Taxonomy (NCBI): domain Eukaryota; kingdom Metazoa; phylum Chordata; class Lepidosauria; order Squamata; family Iguanidae; genus Ctenosaura; species Ctenosaura bakeri. The sequence continues at coordinate 8,590 of CAOLHI010006701.1, forward strand.
GAATCATAGAAATATAGAGTTGGAAGAGACCACACGGGCCATCCAGTCCAACCTCTTGCCATGCAAGAACACCCTGAAAGCACTCCTAACAGATGACCATCTAGCCTCTGCTTAAAAACCTCCAAATAAGGAGACTCCACTACACTCTGAAGCAGCATGTTCCACTGCTGGACAGCCCTGACCATCAGGAAGTTCTTCCTGAGGTTCAGGTGAAATCTCCTTTCCTGCAGCTTGAATCCATTGCTCCTTGTCCTAGTCTCTGGAGCAGCAGAAAACAAGCCCTCTCCCTCCTCTGCATGGCATCCCTTCAAATATTTAAACATGGCTATCATGTCCCCTCTTAACCTTCTCTTCTGCAGACTAAACATACCCAGCTTTCTAAGTCTATCCTCATAAGGCATGGCTTCCAGACCCCTCACCATTTTGGTCGCCCTCCTCTGGACTTGCTCCAGCTTGACTATGTCGTTCTTGAATTGGGGTGCCCAGAACTGGCCTTTGACCTGGACATCCTCGACCAGGTGTGTTTACAGGCTTGTGGGACTGTGCTAGTTTGTCTGTTTGTTTGCTTGTTTTTGTTTAGTCTCCTTGTGCTGGCCATGTGCTCTCCCTGAGCACACGGTCTGACTAACGAGGGGGAGGAGCCAGCTGGAGAGAGGAGTCTTATTAGGAGCCCCCAACAGCCCTCTAGCTCATTTCCCAGAGGAGAGAGCAGAGGGGGAGCTGGGTCTGTGAAGACATCCTCGAACAGGTGTGTTTACAGGCTTGTGGGGCTGTGCTTGTTTGTCTGTTTCCTTGTTTTTGTTTAGTCTCCTTGTGCTGGCTGTACGCTCTCCCTGAGCACACGGTCTGACTAACAAGGGGGAGGAGCCAGCTAGGGGGAGAAGTCTTATCGGCAAGTGCCTTTGGCACGCACATTTGACGTCCTCTACTTCAATCATTCAAGTTCGACCCTTGGCAATCGGTAGAGCAGATGTAGCTTATATAGCTGAATTTGAGAAAGAAAGCCCAGTTATTTTTTCTAGAACTACTCCCTGGACTACTCTCTGTAGTATCAAGGATGGAAGGTGAGGGAGCTGCTGCGGTCACCTGTAGCACTTGTAGGATGTTCCTTTTCTTGCCACAAAATGTTCTCGGGTACACCACCAAGTGCAAGCTGGTGACCTTCTTGGAGGAAAAGGTTCACCAGCTGGAGGCATGAGTTTCTTTCTTTTTTTTTTTAATAATTTTTTATTGATTATATAATAAACAAAAAACAAAAACAAAAAATTAAACACCATGTGTTATACATAATGGTGAATTAAGCAAAAAAAAAAAGAAAGAAAAAATAATAATTTTTTTCCTTTTTTTTCTTCTAAACACTACAAACTTACATTATTTTTTTTCTCTTTTGCCCTTAAAATCATAAACTTGTTCAGCTTATTCTATATCATACTACTTATACATTTTTGTTACCTATCTTTAATTCTTATTTTCATTATATTCATTTTTATTATAATAATTTCATTCTTAATTCTATATTTTTCGCTTCCATTTAATCTATTACTATTGTTAAATATAATCTTATTTCTTAACATATCAAACTATCTCTAAAGGTAACCACTCCCCAAAGCCAGTTATCTTCTAATTTTTTTTTCTTTTATAAGAAGATTGAACATCATTATCCCATTTAATCAATAAATCACATGTTTAACGCACACACACAATAATAATAATAAAAAAAATGAACAATGAACCCAACCCCCAGAGCCAACTTTTTATTTAATCCACTTTCCAAAATTGCCATTCTTCTTGTGAAAGGGTAGCTTTACCTTCTCTTAACAAGGTTTTTTCCAAAAATATTTTCCAAATTTTTTCAAAGTCATTCCCTTTTACTAAACCTTTCATAAATCTAATTCTACATGTTAATTTATCATTAATTGCAATTTTCCACACTTCTTTATACCATTCCTCTATTTGAAAATTTTCATTTGTTTTCCATTTTTTTGCTATTATTAATCTCGCTGCAATTAACAGATTTGTTATTAATTCTTTCCTTACCTGAGTGCACTCAACCTTATTATATATAGACAACAATGCTATATTTGGGCATATTGGTATCCCTACTCCTATAATCTCTTTTATCTCTTTAAAAACCTTTTGCCAAAATTCCATTATCTTTTTACAATTCCACCACATATGCATATATGTACCGATTTCTTGACATCCTCTCCAACATAGTCTTGAATATTTCTCTTCTATCTGATTTAATTTCACTGGAGTCAAATACCATTTCCAAATTATTTTATAATAATTCTCTTTTATTCTTATTGATAATTTTTTAAAATGACGTTGTTTCCAAATTTTTCTCCATTCTTGTATATCTATATTTTGTGATGTCTCTTCCTCCCATATTTTTCTAAGATAATCCTCTTCTTGTTCTTTTACCAATATTTTATATATTTTACTTGTGATACCTTTTAATATTTCATTTTCTTGCATATTTTGTCTTTGAATAATAATTAGTTCAAATTTAGTATATTCTTTAAAATCTTTAACATATATTTCCATACTCTTTGTCCATTGCTCTAATTGTATGTAATTTAACCAAGATATCTTAGTTCCCTGCAATCTCCCTTTCATTCTATCTTTATTTATCATTATTTTCATCCAATCTTTTAATCTATATATTTTTTGTTTTTTTATTTCTTTCTCTATTAATTCTCTTAAATTTATTGGAAATTTTTCCATCATTACTATCGGAGTTAATATTGATATATTCGGTAACAATTTTCTTATATTTTTCCTCCATATTTCTATTATATTTTTTATAAAAGGATTTTCTATCTTTTCCATTTCTTTCTTTGAAAAATTCCTAAAAAATATATTTTCTAATTTCATCTCAATGTTCATATCTTCTGTCTCCAACCAATCTAAATCACCCTTTCCTGAAACTCCATCTATGATGTACCTCAACTGATTTGCATAATAATAACATTTTAAGTTTGGAAGTCCCAGGCCACCTTCTTTTTGAGTTTTATACCAATATTTCTTGTTAATCCTCGGTCTCTTATACCCATTACAAAAATTATTTAATAACTTTTGCCACTCTTTTAATTCTTCCTCTGATACTTTTATTGGTAACATTCTAAACAAAAAATTAATTTTAGGTAATATTTTCATTTTCACCACTGCTATTCTACCAAACCACGACAGCTTTATATTTTTATAATCCTCTAATTTCCGTTTAATTTCTAATCTTAATTTCTTAAAAATTTTTTCCTGTAATCCTTGTAAATTTTTTGTAATATCTATTCCTAAATATTTAATTGATTCTTTTACTTTAAGTAACATTCTTTTATTACTTATAAAATTTTGTACTTCTTCTTTAGTATAATTAAACAACATTATTTCTGATTTAGCCCAATTTATTTCTAGTCCTGTGTTCTCCCCAAATTCTTTTAGATGTTTAACTATCCTATCTATCTTTTTAACTGGATCTTTAATTGTTAACAATGTGTCATCTGCAAATAAACTTATTTTATTTTTCTCTTTAACTCCAATTCCTTCCAAATTCTCATCATTTCTTATCACATTCGCTAATATTTCTATAACTATTGCAAATAAAACTGGAGATAATGGACATCCTTGTCTCGTTCCTCTTGTTATTTGAATCTGATCTGTAAATCCATCATTTACCATCACTACAGATGTATTATGTGAATACAATTGATTTATTAACCCTTTAAATCTCTCTCCTAATCCTATTTTATTTAAAATTGTTTTTAACGCCAGCCATTCAACACAATCAAAAGCTTTAAATATGTCTAATGCTAAAATTCCAGCTTTTTGTTTATCTCTATCCATTATATTTATTTTATTTAACATTTTCCCTATTAAATTTGCCATCTGCCTTCCTTGAATAAAACCACATTGATCTTTATGTATATACTTATAATTAAATTTATTTAACCTCTTTGCCATTATTGCTGTCAAAATTTTTGCATCTTGATTTATTAAAGATATTGGTCTATAAGAACCTGGATCTGTAGGATCCTTATTTGGTTTTAAAATTAATATTATTAATGATTGCTTCCATGATAATGGGATTTTATCACCCCTTAATATACTATTATATAACACTTTTAATTTAGGAATTAAACATTTTTTAAATGTTTTATAATATTCTGGACCTAGTCCATCCATCCTGGTGATTTTCCTCCTTTTAAATTGTTTATTACTTCTTCTATTTTTCCTCTTCTGATATCATTTCTTCCATCAACCCTTTATCTTGTTCTGTTATTTTTACTTTCCAATTCTTATTAATATATTCCTCTATATTCTCTACAGATTTTTCTTCTGTTAAATACAATTCTCAATAAAATTCCTCAAATATTTTTAATTTCTCTTTCATCAGCCTTTTTTCTTTACCAAATTTATCTTTTACTACACCAATCATATTTCTGGTTTTTTTTTTATTGTACTGATTTAGCCAGCATTTTAGAATTTTTATTACTATATTCAAAAAATTCCCTTTTCAAATATATTAAATTTTTCTGAACTTCATCCATTTCTATCTTTTCTAATTCATCTCTTTTTGCTTGTAGTACTATAAATTTCTGTTTAGTTCTATCTATTATATAATCATTCTCTAGTTCCTTTATTTCTTTTTCTAATTTCAATTTTATTTCTCCAAATTGTCTCTTTAATTTTATTGATTCTTTAATACATATTCCTCTTACCACTGCCTTCATAGTATCCCATAATACATCTTGTGTTACTTCCTTATTGTTTATATCCCAAATTTCTTGCCACTCCTTCTCTATTTTATTTACTATTTCTTTATAATTAAGTATTTTGGTATCCAATCTCCACCTTTCTGCTTCTCTATAATTCCTTTTCATAGTTATATCCAAATTCATCAAAGCATGATCTGTCACTTTTATTGTTTCAATTTCCATATTTATTAATCTAGAAATCATAGAGGCATGAGTTTCTAATCTTCATCTTATTAGGGAAGGGGAGGAGTTTTTGGATAGGGCAGAGAAGACCTTCTGGAAGACCGAATGCACAGAGGAGCTGCCAGATCAGGAAGTCAGCACACTGTGCCAGGAAACGGAGGCTTGGAGAAATGTCACACAGAGGAGCAGAAGGTCCAGGAAGGTAACAGAGACTCTCAACCTACACAATCGCTTCAAAGTTCTTGGCCTTATGAACAATGAGGACCACCAGGAGGAGGGAACAGAATGTGAACAAGAAGGAATCCAACTTCGGCAACAGGAACTAGATCAATGCTCCCAGCCTCAACAGAATGCCCAGGAAGTCCTAGAAGAACATGTTCATCGAGGAGCCCTGGACAAGCCTCAAAGGAGACAAGTTCTGGTTGTTGGGGACTCCTTGCTCAGAGGAACTGAACCAGCAATTTGCAAACTGGACAAGCTCAATCGAGAGGTCTTTTGTCTTCCTGGGGCCAAAATCAACCACATAACAGTGAGACTAACCAGGCTGGTCAAGCCCACTGACCATAAGCCCCTCATTTTGGTTCATGTTGGAGCCAATGACACTGTGAGGCGTAGCTTTCATCACGACATCGCAAAGGACTACGAGCTGATGGGGACAAAGTTTAAGGACCTTGGGGCACAGGTGGTCATTTCGTCGGTCCTCCCTGTTCAAGGATATGGCACACGTAGGGAAAGGGCAATAGCAGAGGTCAACAACTGGCTCCGCACGTGGTGCTGCCGGCAATGGTTTGGGTTTTTGGAACATGGCCTGAATTTCCATGAACTTGGGCTTCTGGCAAGGGACGGGCTGCACCTCATGAAACTTGGCAGGAATGTTTTTGCAAACAGTCTCGCAAGGAGGATTAAGAGGTCTTTAAACTAAGTTCTGCTGGGGAAGGAGACAATACTATTCAGGGCAAAGACTCGGTGAGTGCAGGGGGAAAAGGCCCAAATGATACTGGACAAGTAGTACAAGTGGCCAATGGCAGGAGGAATAGAAACTATAGTACAGGACTTGCAGGAAGGGCCCGGGGACTAAAGTGTCTCTACACTAATGCACGGAGTATGGGAAACAAGCAAGATGAACTTGAACTCCTAGTACAACAAAATAAATACAATTTGGTTGGCATCACAGAGGCCTGGTGGAATAAGTCTCATGATTGGAATATAGGAATAGAGGGGTATAGCCTATTTTGTAGAAATAGACCAAACTAGAAAGGAGGAGGAGTAGCCTTGTACGTCAAGAATGTTTTCACCTGTGAAGAGATCCATGACTGAAACCCAGAAAGCCAGGTCGAGAGCATCTGGGTAAGAATTAAGGCAGCGAGAAACAATAGGGATATTCCGGTGGGGGTTTACTACAGACCTCCAACGCAGACTGAGGACTTTGATGACGCCCTCCTCAACCAAACGACTGCACATTCAAAAAGGAGAGATACAGTAATAATGGGAGATTTCAATTACCCGGATATATCTTGGCAGTCAAACTCTGCCAAGACAGCAAGGTCCAGCAAGTTTCTTGTTTGTCTTGCAGACAATTTCATGGTCCAGAAGGTGGAAGAAGCAACAAGGGGATCAAATATTCTAGATCTGATCCTGACCAACAGGGTTGACCTTGGTAATGAGGTAGAAGTGTTTGGATCTTTACAGGGGAGTAACCATGCCCTATTGGAACTTGGCATTCAGTGGGAAGGAGAAGATAAGTGTAGCCAGACACTCATCTTTGATTTTAAAAAAGCAGACTTCTGTAAACTTAGGGAGCTGCTGGCTGAAATTCCATGGTCAAGAATAGTGAAAGGGAAAGGAGTTCAGGAGGCATGGGAGTTCCTTAAAAGGGAGATACTGAAGGCATAGTCTAAAACTGTGCCAATAAAGAGGAAAAATGGAAGGCATCTGAAGAAACCAGAATGGTTGACTAAAGAACTCTCAGCTCAGCTAAGTGTTAAGAGAAACATGTACAGGAAATGGAAGAAGGGGGAAACCACCAAATAAGAATTTAAGCAAGTAGGCAGGAGATGTAGGGAGGAGGTCAGAAAGGCTAAAGCACAGAACGAACTTAGGCTGGCCAGAGACATTAAACAATAAAAAGGGCTTTTTTAAATATGTCCGCAGGAAAAGGAAAAAGAAGGAGACGATAGGGTCGCTGCACAGAGAAGATGGCAGATTACTAACAGGGGGAAGAGAAAAGGCAGAACTACTTAACATCTTCTTTGCCTCAGTTTTCCCCCAGAAGGATACAAGCACTCAGTCTGGTGGTTGGGGAGCAAGTGAGGAAGGAGAGGAAATGAGGCACATAATAGGTAGAGAGGTGGTACAGGAATACCTGGCCACACTGGATGAATTCAAGTCTCCAGGGCCAGATGAATTGCATCCTAGGATATTAAAAGAACTGGCAGAGGTCATTTTGGAACCGCTTGCTATAATCTTTGAGAAATCTTGGAGGACATGAGAAATTCCAGCATACTGGAAGAGAGCAAATGTTGTCCCCATCTTCAAGAAGGGGAAAAAAAGGACCCAAATAGTTATTGCCCAGTCAGCCTGACATCAGTACCCGGAAAGATCCTGGAGCAGATCATTAAGCAGTCAGTTTCTAAACACTTAGAAAACAATGCAGTAATCACGAGAAGTCAACATGGATTTCTCAAAAATGAGTCATGCTAGACTAATCTTATCTCTCTTTATGATAGAGTTACTAGCTTGATAGACAAAGGGAATGCTGTGGATGTAGCATATCTTAATTTCAGTAAGGCCTTTGACAGATGGGCTAGTCAAGATCTCAGGATTTAAAATTGAAAAGAAAATTAAATACCTAGTTATCTGGCTAATCTAGCAAAACAATCAATTGTTCGATAATAACTACGTAAAGACTTGGAATAGTATTTAAAAAGATCTCAAAAATTGGAACAAATTAAATCTTTTGCTGTTTGGGAGATTTGTGACCATCCAAATGAACGTGCTACCTAAGATGAATTTTCTCTTCCAAAATATTCCTATAATTATTAGTGATAGGCCATTTGCCACATGGAAAAAAAGATCTGACTAGGTTCATTTGGGCTGGCCATAAGCCAAGAATAAAATGGAGCATACTAACTGGTCTCAAACTAAGAGGAGGATGTGGAGTACCCAATTTGAAAACTTAATATTATGCAAGTGGTTTAACTTGGGTGACTGAATGGATAACTTTGCAAAATGAAAGATTACTTGCATTGGAAGGCATGGATAAGAGAATGGGGTGGCATGCCTCCTTATGGTACAGCAAAGCAGCAATTGACAAGGAATTTTCCAACCACTTTCTGCAAAAGGCTTTACTAAATGTCTGGATAAAATATAAGAAATCTTACTATACTAAGTTGCCACTTTGGATTTCAACGCAGGAAGATTTCTTCAGGTGTTGGGAAACCTCCTTAGAAAGTTGGGTACACTGTAAAGATATAATTCACTTTTCTCCCCAGAATTCTGTCAGAATAAAAACCTGAGAAGAATTGGCAAAAGAAAACGTAATGTGTAATTGGTTCCCTTATCGACAATTGCTGGAATGATTTAAAATGGATATTAGATTAGAAGTTTTTTCAACAAAAGATGACAAGAATGAGTTTGAAAAAAATAATTTTTAACAATGAGACTAAGCAAATGTCAAAATTCTATAAAATTTTACTCTTTCAAGAAAGAGAAGAGGGTAAAAGACTCCATGGTTAAATGGGTGAGGAACATAGAACCAATCAAAATATAGCACTGGGAGCAGAGCTGGAAACAGACATATAAATTTGCCACTGCTTAAAGCTTAAGAGAGAATTACATGAAAATGCTACATAGATGGTATTTAACACCGGAAAAACTAAATAAGATATGCAAATCCACCTCTGGAATTTGTTGGAAATGTAAAAATGAGTTGGGCACATTTTATCATCTATGGTGGACATGTTAGAAAACAAATTTTTTTTTGGATAGGTATACATAACAAGATCTCAGAAATTTTCAACTATAAATTCCCTATATCATCTAAATTTTATTTGTTAAACATGATTCAAAATTTGCCCTCAAATCTTTCCAAACATTGGAGGATTTTGCTATACTTGATTACAGCAGCTAGGATAGCCTTCACAAGAAAATGGGGAAAAAATGATACCCTCACTCTGGAGGAATAGTGCTACGAGATTCTTGAAATGAAAACAATGGATATTCCATCACATATAATTAAGGGAAGAGATGAAGAAAAAGTTAAAAATGAGTGGATTTTGGTAACCCAAAACTTATTTGCATCTGAGCATTGTGATAACTAATCCTTGACTATTGAGACACTTTATTAAAGCTTTGTAACATCATATTAAAGCTCTAAACAGACTCTGTTGTTCATAGAGTCACAGAGTCGTCAGTAATAACCGGACAACATAGAATACTTGCAGCATTTAATAGATGAATTAGTGAAATCAAGTTCAATAATATGCTTTAGTAGCTGACAGAATCTTGTAATTTTGGGATGGGCTTCTGAACTTTAGCTGAATGCTAGTCTATGTATAGATCATTTAAAGAACTCTAGAGTTGAAGTGGGATAGAAGTTTCTTAATATAAACATTGACAGTATGACAGACTAGTTAACCCATAAAATGTGAGGAGGAAGATAGATAAGATGGATAAGAGGCTGTTGTTCTCTTTTCTCTATATGTTTGTTTGTTTCCTTTCTACCAATAGAACTTTATGAAGTATAAACAACCAGTACCTATTTTTGGGTTGTTTATTTTAACAAGTTAAAACTTACAGTTTAACTTTACAATATTATAAAACATGAGTTAGCATAACATTGTTCAAATTCCCAGCATACAACAATGGGGATGGGACTTATGAATGTTATCTGGTTTCAATATATATATATATATATATATATATATGTGTGTGTGTGTGTGTGTGTGTGTGTGTATGTATGTGTGTGTGTGTATATATATATATATATATATATATATATTACCTTATACATGTCTAGGTTGTATACCGAGAGACTTATGTTTTAAAGGTTCTGATATATGTAATACAAGTGTATATATTTTATAAATATTATTAATAAAAAAAGAAAATAATAAAACAGTTTTATAAGTGCAAGTCTAGATTTAGTGAAATATATAAAGTTAAATTCTGAAAAATATGGCATGTCTCAAATAACAGTTGCTATTTTTTGTGGTGACAATAAAAAGGTAGCCACATGCTGTTGGACACTATTAAATAAAACATCATGAATTTAAATGGGACTGATTAATGTAAAGAACATTGATGCAAGTGTTACCCTGTATGTTGGGGGTCCTGGGAGGGGTGCCCAAATTACCAAATAAAAACACAAGTTGGAGGAATGTAGCTTGAGCACTCTCTTGGCTAACGAGAGGCAGGGTAACTTTAGCAAGGATCTTTAACTCAATGTATACAGTGTCAGGTCAGAGAGCGGCTAGGCAAGGTTTTCAAAGTAACAAACAATATTTTATTAAAGACAAGAAACACGCAAGACAAGACATAAACTAACTAACTGAGAAATAGAAACGGAGAGCTTTTCGGGAAGGGCAATACGACACCTGGTCTTGTAGTCCTGGAGAGAAGCGGGGTTCCGGGGAAGAAAGCTCAACGGGGTTCGCTGAGGGGAGTTCCTTCAGACTACTGGCTGCAAGGCAGGATGGAAGTCCAAAGTAGTCCAAAGATGTCCCAAAAGTGGGAACCTTTTATAGGGTGGATTTTACCTACAGGCTATGTTATGCTCGGTGAGAACAAAGGAAATTTGGAGCTGGACGAAGGAGTTGGAAAAGGTCAGATTTTGCATGATGGGTTTAGCTCTTAAGACAATAGTGTGGCCAGTTCATTAATAGCCTGACATAAAGAAATGGCTTGGCTCTTGGCCATGCAGCTTTGTGTGGATAAAGTCACTTTGCAGGGGGAGTTTTCCCTAAAGCAATGGAGAGGCTTAAGTTGCCTGCCTGAATGGGATTTTGGAATGCACAACCATTAACGACCGCACCCTTACGTTCTTTTCCAGGGGACCTCTGCAAACAGGTGGAGTAGGGTAGCAGAGAAAGGTCAAGCAAAGGCCAAATTATTTGATATCAAAAGGATATCTAGTGCTCTCACCAGACATATCATAACCATGATAACACAAGTATCTGTCCCTTAGTTTCTGTACCCCCAAACCGTTCTTAACTGCCTATGCCATATATGTCCTTTGACTATTAAGGTCATGGCAAAGCTTATAGCAGTGGTTCTCAAAATTTTTATTACTGTGACTCCCCCTTTGTATCTACATGCACACATTGCTCCCCCACCCCTGACAAAGGCATTCAGATAGGTAGTGAGTCTCAATGTAAAAATAGGCAGCCGAAGTCAGGGTAGTGGGAGAGACTTTAATCATTCTCAGTAGATGTTTCCACCAAATGGAGCTTGGGTTCCTCAGTGATTATTTTGAAGGATGGCTTGGTTTAGCTGTTTCCAAAAATTGACTAGGAGTCAGGAAGGTTTGCCTTGATGTGTCTGATAAGGTTACATTCTCAGAATGTAATGTTTCTGAGCCTTGGCCGTAGGACAGGATAGGGAATTCCAATAAACCCACTCATAAATATACTTGGTTTTATTGAGAAGTAAGACAACTCTTATACCTAACTGGATGGATTGGTGCTATTAATTTTTATTCCATGTAATTTGAAGAGTGCTCTCTTTTTAAGGATAGAGATAGATATATTGTTTGTTGTTTGAGAGAGAAAACAGAGAAACCTTATCCAATTATGCAACTCTTTTAGCTTTAGCTTGCCTTCATGTTTCACTTTTATTAATAAAACTGCTTATTAATAATGACTGCCAATATTTACCTGTGCACTCCCCTCCCATCATGCCCTGCCTTGGAGACCTTGACAATGAGAAGAAGAGTTCTGAGGCAGAGGCAGAAGTCAGCTCAGAGGAAGACTGTTACTTCGACCCAGGCCTACCTGGTGATAGCACTCGATATCGATTTGATATCAAAACCATTTGGCTTTCGTCTGCCACTCCGCTCCAAGTGTTTGTGAGGCCTCCAGACAAGCACGTAAACAGGCACGGCTGGTAATTGTTGGACATTCCATTCTCCACTTAGGCAGACAGAACAGAGTCAATCCGTTGCTTTAGGGACCTCTCCTGCAAACACCCCTTTGCTTAAGCACGACACTAACAAAGACGCCCGGCTCTGAGCCGATAGTCTTACAAAGTCAAACTAAGCACCTTGCATTTGCTAAACCGATCATGTTAAACTTGACCTTTTCCAAAGCTTTGTCCCACTCCAAACTCACATTGTTTTCACCGAGTATGGCATGGCCTGCAGTCATAATTCACCCTCTATAAATCCCCCGATTCTGAGCACACCTCGGATCGCTCAGACTGCCAGCACCCCTCGGATCGCTCCGGACTTCCATCTCGGCTTGCTGCCTCTTTGTCTGGCGAGCTCCCCTCAGCGAACCATACTGAGCTTTCTTCCCTGCACCCCAACGAACTCAATCTTCAACTTCTTCAGGACTACGAGAAAGGTGTCGTATCACCCATTTTCCCCGAAAATCCCTATTTCCTATTCGTCCGTTAGCTGTGTGATTGTGGTGTCTTTACTGTTTGTTTGTCTTTCAATAAAACATCATTTTTGCTATTTTAAAACTGTCTGACTGCTTGACTGACCTGACCCCGTAGACGCTGGGTTGCAATATCCCTGCTAAGTTACCCTGCCTCTCGCTAGCTTCAGTGGGTGCTCCAGCTAATTCTCCCCAGAATTGTGTTTGTGTTTTGGTTATTTGGGCGCCCCTTCCTGGTACCCCCAGAGAACAGGGTAACAAGACAACAACCAGCAGCAGGGGGCAGAGCAAGGGGAACAGAAGAGCCAACAGCAACAAGAGTCAGAGGAAAAAGCAACACAGGCACCTACCTTGGCAGAATGATGGCAAGAAAGGGAAGGGCCCAGGTTTTGTTTATATAACAAGCAAGCCCTAATGAGGGAACAGCTGCATCAACATTGTTAGCCTATAAAAGACAAACACTGGCCTATCACCCCAGGATCAACAAGTGATCTTCCTGGTGGTTGAAACCTTGTCCTGGTACCTTGCTTCCTGAACTCTGACTCTCTTTTGACCTTTGCCCATCATGACTACTGTTCTAGTTTGCCTCTGTGGATTTGGATACTTTTGAACTCTAGACTTTGGGTTTGAATTTGGATTTGCTTTAAACTATTCACTCTCTTTATCCTTGCCACAGTAACCCCCCTCCTCCAGCCTACTAATTGGTATCTGGCCTATCTGAGACATGATACCTGCCTACCTCCTCCTAGCTTCTCATTCCCTAGGATTACCAGATTCAAAACTGGAAATAATTTCTCTATTTTTAATGGTTGTCTGGAAGAGGGAACTTCTGCAGGTGTTGATATGCAACCAAGTAACAAGCAGCACTTGCTGAAATTCTCCCTTCTATGCAACCATTAAAGCTAAAGTTTTCAGTCTGGCAACCCCACCTCACTGCCTGACCACTATGGTCTTGGTTGGACTCCACTTCCCTTTCTGCTTCACACCCTTCCTATCCAACACCGTTTCCACACAACACTGTTATATTGCTTTTATTCCACTTTCAACATCCTGTGGAATTCCGAGGTTTGTAGTTTACTGAGGCCAAAGAACTCTCTGGCTGAGGATTCTAAATGTCCCTCTCTAAACTGCAAACCCCAGGATTCCACAGGGTGTTGAAAGCGGAATAACAGCGCTGTAACAGTGCAGTGCGGAAATGGCCCAAGTCAGCCCTTGGAAATGCTGCTGTTTATTGTAGACAAAAACCCAGTACAACATCACTGTGTCATTGCTGTCTCTTGGGCTGCCAATGCCCCCCCCCACTGGCTGCTTCTTCATATTCCATCTCTGTTTTTCTTCCCTCTGCTTATCTCCACCTGTAGATGTTGCCTAGCATCGTATTGTCATAGTAACTGCTGCACCCCCATGTTCTCCTGCCATGTCTCCACAGTCCTCCCTCATTCACCAAGTAGAGAAGGATGGCAACTGTGAAGGACCAAGCAAGGCTCTTGCTGCTCACCATGCTTGCCATCTCCATAGCAAATAAGGGAAGGGTAATCTTGTGCAAGAACAAACAAAAGCCTTCTTCTGTCTCTCTGCTATTGCAGAGAGACTAAAACAGCACCTGCACAGGCAGGGAATCTGCATTTGTTTGTGTTGTTCAGAGCACTGGTTCTCCAACATATTTGCTGTACTTGGAGGATCACTTATCTTGCACTTCCCTTGAGTAACTATCACACTTCTCTTGGAGTTGTACCCCACATTTGAGAACCACTGGCTTATTGTAGACCTTTGAGCAACATATGAGACCAGATGACATCTTTGCTTGCTGCTAGTTCTTGTGCTGACATTCCACTTCCTAGACAAGTACTGGCAACTGTATGTGCCCAAGGGAACCCCACCAGTCCTTATGAGAATATAATAAGATTAAAGAGTTTATAGAGTTTCTTGGATTTCTTGGGTTCATTCTCCAAGATTGGTCAAAAGTGACGGCAAATGGTTCTGCAACTACGTTAGCAAGTTCCTTCAATACACTGGCATGCAGTTCATCTGGCTATACAAATTTGAACTTATTTAACTTAACTGGGTGATTTTTGATTCCTTATCAATCTTGATTTACAATCCAGATGCCTTGCCAAGTCTCTGCTGATCCATGGAAGAACACAGTCCTCTTTTTGAGAAAAAATTTTTGAAGCAAAATATGTACTAAGTAGCTTGTTATGATCTGGTAAGATTTACCATACTAGCTGGGTAGCAACCCCACCATTTCCTTGCTCATTCACTTGCTTCAAACATAATTTAAAAAAACCTTTTTGTTGTCCCTTGCATGCCAGTCTCAAATTATTGTGAGCTTTAGCTTTGCTTACACTATTCCTGTAAGCTTGGCCTACACATCTGTATTCTTCTCTGATGATTCACCCTTCCTTCCATTCTTTATGTATTGTCCTTTTCTCACTTCCTTCTTGAGTTTACTATGAAGCCGTGTTGGTTTTTTCAGATGTTTTCCATTGTTCTTCTTCCATGGAATTGTTTGTAATTGTTTTTTTTAGCAGTTCCTTCTTCATGAAATTCCACCCATACTGATTGTTCTTTTCCTTTAGTTTTTTTAGCTATGCGATTCTTCCCAGTATTTCCCTGTGCTTAAAATATAAAATCAGCTTTCTGAGATCCAAGGTTCATGTTTAACTATACTTTTCTTTGGCCTGCCCCACAAGCATGTATTCTAGCGTTATATGGTCACTCTTCCCTAAAATACCAACTGCTTTGATTCCAGAAACTAGTTCCTCCCTATTGCTTAGGATCAAGTCCAGGATTCTTTGTTTCTTTCTTATCCTTTGAAAGAGGAAACTATAAGGCACATCAGGAATTTGCTGCAAGTGTATGCTTAGCAGAGGTAGTCTCTCAGCAGATATCAGGATAATTGATGTTCCCCATAGCTACCAGTTCTCGTTTCTTGGAGGTTTCTAAGATTTGTTTCAGAATAACATCTTCACCCACCTTGTGGCCAAACTTGTAATAAACTCATACCACAGTGTTGTTTTTGACTTCCTGATTGAAGCAGGGTAAAGATGGGGCTATCCTGGCCTCCCTAGGGAGGGAGTTCCAAAGTCTGGGAACAGCCACTAAGAAAGCCCTCTTGTTGTTGCCACCAAATGAGGCTGGGAAGTTAGTGGGACAGAGAGAAGGCCCTCTCCTGATGATCATAAAGGAAGATAAAGTCCTTCAATTACACTCAATATCTGAGTCCTGGTTGATAGAATCCATACTCCAGGCTGCTGGTTGTTTTCAGACATCTCTTTGTAGGTTGAATGTTCAAAGATGCAACAGGCATAGAAAAGGCCATAGGGCCATTATATCTTGACAAGGGTGACCCCTGATTTCTGGGTTTTATTTTCCTGGGAGTGGAAAATCTTGTAAGCCTCTGAAAGATGTTCAGTGATTCCATCTTGTCTCTGCAGAACATGTCCGGACATGCAAAAATGTCTGCCTCTCTCTTGAGAATATATCTCTTTGCAGGGTATCTTCTGATTGGCTGTTTTGGACTATGTGGTTCTGAGGGGTTCAAAACCAATTCTTGTTGGTTGGGGGCAGTGGGCCAACTTCTAGAAGGGATCACATGACCCCTGCTGGGATGAATTGGCACAAAAATTAGAAATCTACCATGATTGACCACATAGGTCCAAAGAGTCCAAAACCAGTTCCTATTGGTCAGTGGTGAGAGGGCAAGTGTGGAAAACCCAAGCAAGTGCAAAAGGCACCCAAGCCTTGCTCTCACGGCCTGCCCAGCCTGACACTTCTTTATGTTCAGGTCTGACCAACCAAGGAGATCTCTGGATCAAGCCAGGCCTAGGACAACAGGTCTGCTTCAGTCCTCCCTTCCTGAGAATGCTGCACCTTCCTCATTCTTGTCCCTCACCCTTGGCTTCCTCCTTCCAGGGTTATCTCCCTTTACTGTTTTCTATAAATTTGTCCCTCTCCAGATATTGTAAGGGATAAACAGTTAATTCTCTTTGCAGTTTGTAGTTATTTCTCTGTGCTTGTAAGGAACTGTGAGAATAGAAAAATGGAATGTGGCTTGCTTCTGGTTTGCAACATTTGAAGATTACTAGAAGAATGGTCTATTGTGGAGAGATGGGAACCTTTGTACACATCTGTTTCCTTCCTTGAACATGTGATGACACCGTGGTGACACTGTACTGGAAAATGTATAAATTGTTGTGAACATAAAGAGGCGGGGCTCGGTCTTTGGAAAGGATTCCACCGAGACACTGTGCCGGCTACAATAAACGTTTTTCCATTTTCCGTGGGTCTCTATCTCTGATTTCTGCAACATTTTCTGGGGGCTCTGGTCTGGGATAGAGAGGCATTTTGCTCTTTTAAAAGCGGCCACTGCTTCCTCTGGCATCCATGCCCCATCGACAAGACCTTGGGCGCCCCCAACATTTTTGTCGGACGGTCTTTCTCATGGGGGCAGCGGGCCTGGGGGACCGGTTTTGCCAGCTTGGGAACCCAGGACAGATTGGAAACTCGACACAGACACGGCCCATTAGGTAAGTGCCTCCCCCAAAAGTGTGGGACACTGGGGAGAAGAGGTACTTGATCACCCCCTTCAGGACCTGCCCGAGTATGTAGCCCCGGGGGGGGCTACTGAAACCGCAGGATTCCTTAAAAGGTTGGGAAAAAAGGAGGGGGGCTGTGTCATTGATGGATGAAAGGATGTGTGTGTGACATCGCAATTCCCAGCCTCATGCCATTGATAGTCCGGGTGCCTGGGTCGATGAGTATGTGATTGTCTAAAAACCTGTTGTGCCGGATTGTTGGGACCCCTTACCCACAGTGCAACCCTCCTAGCCTACTGTGTGTTGTTGTTCTGGGGAGGAAAATGGGTGAGGAGGTAGCTGACAAACCCTGCTCCAATGTATGTAGGAAAAACTCCAAGAAAGGGTTAAGTAGAGACTTACTTTTCAGCAGTTCCTCTCCTGGTTTGAAGTAGCTGACAAACACCACTTTAATGTATGTAGGAAACGCTCCTCGCCTGGTGTTGCATCTTTTTGCCTTCTTTTTGCTTTCTCTCTCCTATGCTCGGAGCCGCTTCACCCCCCCGCAGCCCCCCTCCTCAGGTTCTAAGATTCAGATTTAACCCTATAGTTGCTGTTTTTAATGGACTAGAAAGCCCATTTAGCCAAGAGGCTTGACCATAGCAGAAATTAAATCAGTATGTTAATAAGAAAACAAACCTCCTTTAGACCAGAGTTATGCTGAATGTTGACAGGAAATAGTGAATCTATACACTTTAAAATCAAGGAAGGAGGAACTAAGACCAGAAGAGGAAACCTCCGTTTTAGGAATCTCAGGCGTTGAGCTTTGGCTCCCCCTTTTTCCTTTGAGGCAAAGCTGCAAAAAAATCCTCATGTGAGCAATTGAAGGCTTTTTGACAAACAGACTTTCATATGGAGTCTGCTTCAAAGTATGCTGAAAAACTTCAAGAAAGGATTAACTTACAGAAAGCAGGCTTCTCGGTTCTCACTTCCTCTGTCCCTTTGAGTCCTC
>CAOLHI010006702.1:0-25363 GCA_948474755.1 Ctenosaura bakeri
TAAGAAATTAAGATTAGAAATTAAACAAAAATTTAAAGGGGTTTACAAAAATATAAAGCTATCGGGGTTTGGTGAATAGCAGTGGTAAAAATAAAATATTACCTAAAATTAATTTTTTGTTTAGAATGTTACCAATAAAAGTTCAGAGGAAGAATTAAAGGAGTCCAAAAGATATTAAATAATTTTTGTAATGGAAAAGAAACCAGGATTAACAAGAAATATTGGTATAAAAGTCAAAAAAAAGGGGGCCCCGGGGACTTCCAAATTTAAAATGGTATTATTATGCAAATCAATTGAGATATATTATAGATGGAGTTTCGGGAAAAGGGTGATTTAGATTGGTTAGTGACAAAAATAAGAATATTGAGATGAAATTAGAAAATATATTTTTTGGGAAATTTTTCAAAGAAAGAAATGGAAAAGATAGAAAATCCTTTTATAAAAAATATAATAGAAATATGGAAAAAAAAAAGAAAATTATACCAAATATCAACATTAACTCCGATAGTAATGATGGAAAAATTTCCAATGAATTTGAGAGAAATAATAAGAAAGAAATAAAAAAACAAAAAATATATAGATTAAAAGATTGGATAAAATAATGATAAATAAAGATAGAATGAAAGAGAGGTTGCAGGAAACTAAAATACCTGGTTAAATTACATACAATTAAGCAATAAAAAAGACAAATGATATGTTAAGGATATTAAAGAATATATAAATTTGAACAAATTATTATTCAAAGAGAAAATATGCAAGAAAATGAAATACTAAAAGGTACAACAAGTGAAATATATAAAATATTAGCAAAAGAACAAGAAGAGGATTATCTTAGAAAAATGTGGGAGGTGGAAGAAAAAATAGATATACAAAATAAAAAATTGGGAAAACAAATTTTTTAAAAAATTATCAATAAGAATAAAAAAGAATTTTATAAAATATTTGGGAAAAGGGGATTGACCCAGTAAAATTTAAACCAGATAGATGAGAAATATTCAAGATTATGCTGGAGAGGATGTAAGAAATTGGTACATATATGCATATGTGGTGGAACTGCAATAAGATAAGGGAATTTTGGCTAAAAGGTTTTTTAAAAAGATAAATGAGATTACAGGATTAGTAATACCAGTATGTCCCAAAAATAGCGTTGTTGTCTATATATAATAAGGTCGAGTGCACTCAGGTAAGAAAAGAATTAATAACAAATTTGTTAATTGCAGGAGATTAATAATAGCAAAAAAATGGAAAACAAATGAAAAATTTAAATAGAGGAATGGTATAAAGAATGTGGAAAATTGCAATTAATGATAAATTAACATGTAGAATTAGATTTATGAAAGGTTTAACAAAAGGGAATATTTTGAGGAAATTTGGAAAATATTTTTAAAAAAACTTTATAAGAGATGGTAAACTACCCTATTACAAGAAGAATGGCAATTTTGGAAAGTGGATTAAATAAAAAGTTGGCTCGGGGGGGTGGGAATTTTATATATATATATATATTATTTCTTATTATGTGTGTGTGTTAAACTTGTGATCTATTGATGAAATTGGATATGTGATTTTTAAATTTTTTAAAAAGGGAAAAAAAAAAGTTAAATGATAACTGGCTATGAAGTAACAAGATTATAATTAATAATAGCAATAGGTTAAATGGAAGCCAAAAATTAAAATTTAAAAATGGAACTATAAAAATAAAAATGAATATAATGAAAATAAGAATTAAAGATAGGAAAAAAAGAAATTTGTATATATGGAATAAGCTGAATAAGGTTATGATTTCAAGTGTAAAAGAGAAAAAAAAAAATGTAAGTTTATGTTGTTAAAGGGGAAAAAAAATTTTTTTTTAATTTCACTATTATGTATAACACATGGTTTTTAAATTTTTTGTTTTTGTTTTTTAGTTATATAATTAATAAAAAATTTTAAAAAAAAAAAAGAAAAAAGGGGGAGAGGCCTAGGGGGTCCCTCCCCCCCCCCCAACCCAGCCCCCTCCCCCCCTCCCCCCCCCCTGTTCATCCTAATCAAAACCTCTTGAACACGCAGCCCCGGGCAGACAACTAGCATGTTGTTGTTGTTGCTTTCACTGAAACTCAAAACGGGGACTCAGAAATTTTCCTCTATGGTGATGGGGGGTTGCTTTTAAATTTTGGGGCCCCCCTTTTCAGGCTGAAGTGCTCCAGTCTAAAGCAGGTGAAGCCCCCCACCCCCCACCCGCAGAAGGAGGGGAAAGAGAGCCTGGAAGCCGGATCAAGTCAGGGCCCAAAAAGTCCCCCTTTTCTGACCACAAAGCTCCTGGAGTGACCGGTGGTCCCCGGGAAGGTCCCAGGGGCCAGCCCCCTCCTCTCCCCTCCCCTGGCCAAGTTAACTGACCGGAAACTACTTTTGCCCTTAAATTCAGTTTGCAGCAACAGAAGCCAGCTCGGGCCCAAAAGGGGGGAATTGAAGGAAGAGCAGAAGGAGAGAGAGAGAAACGGGACATTCTGAGAAGTTTGGAAAGGGGGCTGGGGGGGAAATTTTTTGGGAGAGGCAGCGGGGTGTCCCTTTTTAATTTGGACCGTGATGACTCTGGGAAGAGCATGGATCCCCACTCGGCCATGACCTTGGTCAAGTCACACACTCTCAGCCTCAGAGGAAGACTAAAAATTTCTCCAAGAAAATCCCATGATAGGTTGGCCTTAGGGTTGCCATAAGGTCGAAATGACTTCAACAACAACACACAACAAGAAATAACTGGGAGTTCCCTTCCAGATCAGGGCAATGGCGAGAGGGGGGGGGGGCCCCCTTCCAAACGAAGATAGACTGCTGGAGTCTTTCTTCCTCCCCCCCTCTCTCCTTCCTTCCTAATCCCCAAATCTCCCCCTAAATTCAATCTTCCCAGCTTGAGGTTCAACGGGAGGCCCTTTTTTGCAGGTGTGGTGTGGTGGGTTTGGTCCTAAGTCTAAGCCTCCTAAGCAGGGGGAAACCCCCCGGGAAAATGACTTCCATTTTTGGGGAACCCCCACCCCACGGGAAACAAGGCGGGGGGGTCCCCCCTCTGCCTATGCACTGATGCTCAGCTCTGCTGTCCTGAGGGCTCTTCGGCCCTGGGGGTGTCTGGGAAGAGGCGGTGTGGGAGCTCTCTGGGGGGGGGGGAGGGGGCTGGAGGCTGGAGTGGCCTTGTGGGGAAGCTTTGCTTTGCTTTTGGGCCCGGGGGGCAGCCGCTTGGTTGGACTTTGCTCTTTCACTTCCCTTGAGTGCTTGCTGAGCACAGCTGGGCGTGTGGGGAAGCAAAACCGGAGCCCCTCCAAGTTTCCCTCCTCCCAGCATGGGAGAACAAGCAAGGTGTGGGTCTGTGCTGTGGGGGAAGAGGAATGCACTGGAAGCTGCAGAGATAATGGTTTTCTAAACTTTAGTCCTTGAATGTTTGAGGCTTCAACTCTTAAAATTTCCCCAAAGCATCGGCCGCGCTGCCTGGGACATCTGGGAGGTGAGGCCCAAATCATCTGGAGGGCCGGGCCCAGGAACGCTGGCCCGCCCCCGTGGAACTGGGGGAGGGACTTGCTTTCCCTTTGCCTCCCCCCCATTTTTTTTTTTGAACCCCGAGGCGTTCCTTCACAGTCTAGACAGAAGCCCATCTAATCCCAAATGAGGAGGTGGGCAAGGGGGCTAAACCCCCCCCCCAGACCCCTCCCCCAGCTCTCCTATTGGCGGGGAGGGTCCCAGATAATCCCCTGCTGTCCCACTATTTCGGCTGTTTTTTAAAATGCCCAACTTCTTCTTCTTTCTCCAAGTCTCCTTTGTCTTCTAAACGGATTCAGGAAAAAGCTGCAGCCCCCCCCTAGCTTGCTTCTCCCCCCATCACAGCTTTTGCCATCTTGTCCACAGTCTTCGGGTGCCCCTTGGCCACACTTTGCACACACACACCTCTCACACACTCCCATCTGTCATGATGGCACTGATGGTGCATGCGGGGAAGGGGGAGACGGGGTTTTTTGGAAGGCAGTTGCAGAGAGGTAAGCTCAGTACCCTAAAGGAACCAGCCCGGGTTATCTTGGAAGCAAAGACACTCAGCCCTGGTTAGTACTTGGATGGGAGACCACCAACAAATCTCAGAAGCCAGAGATATGTTTCAGAGGAAGGAAATGGCAAAACCAGCTCTGTGTGAGATTCCTTTCCTAAGAAAACCATACGAAAGTCATAGGATCTATAAGGGACAGCGGGCCCCCTTCAAAACTCAAACCCCAGGATTCCATAGGATGTTGAAAGTGGAACCATAGCGCTATAACAGCCTAGTGCGGAAATGTCCAAAGTCCCTCTTCTTCAACCCTTCCAGGTAGAGTCTGCCAGCAACTTGAGACACCAAACACACTTGGCCAGGGCGGGGGAAGAGCCAAGTGGAGGTGGGGGGGCTTTTCTCAAAAAAACTGGGGGTCTCCTTGGAAAAGGTTCAGGATTGGGCGGGGGGGTCAGGATGGGGGCCCAGAGGGGGACAGCAGAAAGGACAGAGAGAACCCGCTTGTTGGGCCCTCTTCCCCCCTGCCTCTGCAGACGGGCCACCGACGCCTGACGTCCCCCCAGTCCAAATTCTTTTGCCCTCCCTCCCCCCCCCTCCGGCCCAAAATGCAAACCGTTACACTGCGCTGCCTCCCCGTTATGTTCCCTAAAGTCCACCCTGACTTAGGGTGACCTTCCCACAGGCTTTTGCCAATCCTTATTCGGGGGAAACTGACCCTGTCCCCCCCTAGGCTGGGAATGTGACCTGTGAAAGGTGGCCCAGGGGGTTTCCGTGGCGGGGGGGGGCTCAGCCCCAAAAGTCTTCCTGAGTCCCAGTCCAAAGTCAACCCGCTCCCCCCATCCCCCCAAAAAGCCTTCATCAGGCCTTGCCTTCCCAGTGCCCCCCCGAGGCTGAGAGAGTGTCCCTTGTCCAAGGCCACCCCCTCCTTTCCCCCTGTTTTGGGACTCAGCCCCCTGTCCTTCCCTCCCCCCCACCTGGGGAACCATCAGCGGAGAAGGAGCTTTTTCGCTCAGGTTTGAAATTTGGAAACTTGCCTCCAAGAGGGGGGGGGGGGGGTCTTCCACCCGGCCTCTCCCACCTGGCCGGAGAACCAGGCTGTTGGTGCTCCAAGGGAAACCCCACGGGGGGGGGTTTTGGGATGGGGGAGCAGGGCGGGGGGTGACTGGGGGCCCCCCAGAAATGGAACAAGAGCTGCCTCCAGTTCCAGGGCTTGGGAGGGGCCCCCGGGGGAGGGGGAGAGGTTGGCTTCCTGGGGGGGGGGTCGGCAGCCGCCCTCCGGGGCTGGGTGGGGGTCCCTCCCTGAAGGCCTGGGCAGCCGTGTGGGCCCCTCCCTTCTCCCCCCCCCCACCGGAGGCCTGGTTTCCCCAGAGAGCCAGGAGGGCCTTGGCCGGGTCAGAGCCACAGGCCAGGAGGGAGGGGAGGAGGAGGGGAGGGGGGGAAGGGGGGGAGCTGCCTGGGCTCCTGGCGGGGCGGGGGGGAAAACGGGGCCCTGAGAGCGGGAGGGGGGCGGGCGCTGCTCTCGGCTGATGGGGCGGCTTCCCCCCCGTTTCCCCCGGGAGGGCCCCGGGGGGCGGCTGAGTGGGGGAGGGGCGGGGGGGAGGAAGAAAGGAAGGGGGAAAGGGGGGGGGGAGGCCTCGGTGCCTTCGGGGGGAGGGGCCCCCCTCCCCCCCCCACCCAGCCCCTCCCTCGGCTAAGGGAAGGAAAGAAAGAAAGAAAGAAAGAAAAAAACCCTCCCCCCGTCCTGAGGCCACTGGGGCCCCCCCACCCCTCCCCACATTGGGGCCCCGCCTTACCTCTCCTCCCGGTTTGGGAAAAGGGGGAAAAGAGGGGCGGGAGTGCGCCCACCCCCCTCCCTCTGCCTCAGCCCCTTCCTCCTCTCAGGAAACCGCGTCGTTGCTCCCCGGAGGACCGCCGGCCGGAGGGAGGCTTTGCGGTGAGTGGAAGAGGAGGAGGAGGAGGAGGAGGAGGAGGGGGCCCACACAGGGGCCTGTGGGGCGGGGGGGGGGAGGGAGGGGGAGGGGGGCTGCCGGGGTTCCCCGGTGCGGAGGGGAAAAGGGGCGGGGGGCTAAATGGGAGTTTGGGAAAGGGAAAGGGAAAAAGAAGAAGGGAGGGGAGGTCGGCGTTTCCTTTTCACCCCCCCACGTGACCCCGAAGCCAGGTCACGTGGCTGCGGAGTGATTCGCGTGGCCGCCAGGCGGGGAAAAAAACTTTCCGGCGGCGCGGGGCCCCCCTGGAGAAGACCCTGGGAGGGGGGGGCCCCCCGGGACCCCTCCGCAGGGCTTCTTGGCGAGGGGAGGGGGGGGCCCTGGAGGGGGGAGGCTGCAGGTGGGGGTTTTTATTTCTTTCTTTTTTTTTTTTTTTCCCTGTCAGGCGAGAGGGAGGAGGCGGGGGCCCCCTTCGGGGGTTTTCTTCTCGGCTGGAGAAGGGGGGGAGGGGCGGGGGGGACTCGGCCTCCCCCTCAGACACGGGCAGCCCAGAAGAAGCGGGGGGGCTTTATAGGAACTATATTCAAAAAGCAGCCCTAGGAGGTAAAAGATGATACGCCTGGGGAGATTTAAGTGGAAATAACTTTCGCTTAAGACATACCTATGAAATTTTTAAAGGAGAAATAATAAGATATACCTATTTAGATTTACCTAGAAATAAATAAGATATTCCTATGTAGATTTAAGTAAAAATAAAAAAATACACCTATGTAGATTTAAATAGAAATAACTTTCGCTCTTGTTTTCAGCAGCTGTATTGATGTCTATGGGACGGCCCTGCCCTCCCTCTAAGGGCTGACTCATTCACTTGTTCTAAGGAGCTCCTTTAAGTCCTTGAAATCAGCAGCTATGAAATCATTTTTTTTTCTCCTAAAAAAAAAAAAAAAACCTATCAAGGGTTTCCAATTTTAAAAAATGCTGTCATGGTTTTCCCCTATTCAAACCCTATAATTTGTCGGTTTCTGTTAACTCCTTCGGTTTCAACAGCCGCCCCCCCCACCGCAGGGATTTCTGACTTCCTCACTTTCCCTCCTCCTTGTTCTGAACAGGATCTAGTTTCAACAGCCTTGAGCAGCTGGGCATCGACTACCCAAGGGGGGCCTCCAAGGCTTCTTCAATGGGATTGTCTTCAAGGAGGAGGAGGAGGAGCAGGGAAGGGCACCCCTCCACCCTCACTGGCAGAACTGCAGGGCCTTCGCTGGGAGCTGGAACCGCTCCTTCTCTCTCTCTCTCTCTTTTTGTAATTTAGTGGAGACCGCCTTTTTTTCATTTGCTGTTGTGTTTTCATTTGCTTGTGGTTTGGAGCCATTTCTTCTTCCACACTACGGGTTTTAAGTGCAATCATTCCATTTTCAAATTCTCTGGAACCCTGGGGTTTGCATTTAAAATAAATCCAGGTTCCAGAGGGAAAGGGGAACCATCGCCTTCGGAGTGCGGAAATGGCCCTTTTTCAAAAGAAACAGGGATGGGGCCCCTATTTTCCCCATGGCAGGGAGTTCCCGCCCGGGAGCCACTGCAAAGAAGGCTCTGTTGTGTGTCCCCCCCAAACATATCTGTGTAGATGGTTTTCTTGAGGCTGTCAGTGGATTTTTTTCCCTGTGTTCTCCCTGCAGGAGGAATCTATCCGGGAGCAGCTGGAGTGGAGAGAAATCCCTTTCAGCGACAACCAGCCCTGCATGGATCTCCTTGCTCAGAAGCCTCATGGGATTTTGAAGTCTTGGACAACCAAAGCGGCTTCCCTCAGGTGGCATGGGCCTATGGGTGGGCAGCTTTTTTTGCAAGGGGGTGGGTGGGGGGTTCTTACAGGAATTTTTAAAAACTCCATCTAAAGGCAAAAGCACTTTGCA
This sequence comes from Ctenosaura bakeri, assembly GCA_948474755.1. Taxonomy (NCBI): domain Eukaryota; kingdom Metazoa; phylum Chordata; class Lepidosauria; order Squamata; family Iguanidae; genus Ctenosaura; species Ctenosaura bakeri. The sequence continues at coordinate 7,830 of CAOLHI010006702.1, forward strand.
CAAGCTCAGGGGCATCTTGCCTACGGATAATGGGTGTGGCATTCTGCCCATGCTCAGCTGTTGTTGTTAACCTGGCATTAAAGTTGACTTTGACTCACGGTTCTTCTGGGGTTTTTCTTAGCAAGATTTCTTTAGTTGGGGTTTCCATGGCCTTCCTTGAAGCTGAGAGAGTGTGTCCTAGGGGGTTTTTAGTGGTTTCAGCAGGGATCTGGTCTCCCTAGTCCTAGTCCAACAATCACACAATTGCAACATGCTGACTCACTGTTGTAGATGTTGTTTTTTTTTAATTTAAGGAATTTGCACATATCCCAAAGTTTTCTGGGGCTGAGAAAGGGGATGCACCCATGGCCGAGACAGAATTGAACCCTGGCCCCAGGATCATAATTCAAAGCTCAAACCACTACGCCATGCAGAAACCAGGATTTCTGGAAGCGCCCCCCTGGCTGTTTTTTTCTGTTCTTTGCACCTTGTGGGATTGGATTTTTCATGGACTTGGATGCAAAGATGAGGAAAAATAACTGACAACGAGGCCATTTCAGCAGTAACCTATTTAGCGCGATGATGCCACTTTAAACATCCTCTGAACCCTGGGGTTTGCAGTTTTGGGAGGGGCTATGGCCCCTCCCGAAACTGAAAACCCCAGGATTCCAGAGGATGTTGAAAGAGAACACGCACTATAACAGGCTAGTGGGGAAAACGTCCAGTCAGTGTGGTGTAGCAGTTTGAGTGATGACTACACACTGGGGGACCCGTCAAATCCTTGCTCGGCCAGAGAAACCCACTGAGTGGGGCCCTTTGGGGGAAGTCACAACCTCAGCCTCGGGGAGTGAAAACAAACCCCCTTCTGAAAAAATTTCCCAAAGGAAACCTGTGATGGGTTGCCTTGGGTGGCCGTAAGTGAGAAAAATTTTAAAAATCCCGACATCTACAACAACTGTTGCATTCGGGGACCCCCTGTTCTGGTTGGGCAATTGAAAAAGAAAAACCAATTGGCTGCAGAAGAATGGTTAGAAAAAATGCCACAGCACAGCCCAATTGGTAATGCTTTGGGAGGCTCATCAGCTACTCTGTGTAAGAGATTGTAAACATGCAAAGGAAATGTAGATAAACTTAAAGGAGTTTACGGTCTTTCATATGAAAAGTCTCAGTCAATGTGGATGAGGGAACTTGTACAGCTTCGCCTTCATACTAAAGCAGGCTGTGAAGCTTATATCAGCAAACTGATTATTTTTTTGAAAGTTGAATTCCTGTGGATCCTGTGGAATTAACAAACCGTTGAAAGCAGCTGCCTTTCTGGCTGGTGCCAGACTTGCTGTTATTTAACTTAGAGCCAGGAGTACAGGCAGTTGCTTTTTTGGGCATTCCCAAAATCTGTTTAAAACCGGCACAAGGATGCCAGTTCTAAGCGAAACCTTCCCTTTTCAGTTTTGGGGGCTTTGAGTTTTTTGGACAGGCCTGGGGTCCTTTTGGGTTTTAAAAAGGCATCTGCTTTCTCCCAGAAAAAAAAAATGACATGAGGGGTTTCCTGTCCAAGGCAGTCTTCTTCTATCTGGCCGTCCCATCCGCTTTATTCCCCCCTTTCTGTTTGGTTGCCTTTCACCAAAGGCTTCCTTCAGCAGGTCCCTTTTTTCTGCATGTAGTCCTCTGAGCAAGGTTCCTAAATTCTTCCCACCTAATGTTGAAGAGCTTTGGTAGACCCCACGCTGGGTTTTTCCCTCCACTGCTGAAAAAAGGAGCTTTGGTCTTACCTGTGAGGTCATTTTAACCATGGGGGAAAATCCCCCTCCCCATCCAGAACTGAGCTGCTTTCCTGGTCCGGATGTGGAAAGGCAAAGATTTTTCTTATGGGGTTTCCCTTTTTTTTCTTTGCCTGTTTTACCCTCTTGCACAATTGGTGGTGTCCTTTCTTTGGCTGTAAGGCAACTGGATCCTTCACGGGCTGCTCCTCTTCCTGCTGTCTGCTACTTTGCCCTGCCTGTCTAGCAAATGGGAGGAGTGACCCACTCTGAGGGGTTTTCCCCCCTCGACTGCTAAAATGAACATCTCACAAGGGAGCCAGTTTTCCCTTTTTAGCAGTAAAGGTTTGATTTAGCAGAGGCCCTTTTTTTCCTAAAGTCTAAACTCAGATTAGGTAAAGATTATGTCCTTCATCACTTTCACACCTGTTATTCTTACACAGTAATAAAATGCGTCACAGATCAAAACTGGTTGTTGCTCACAGGTTTATTAATTGTGACACGCATTGTAATCCAAATGATTACATCCCCGTTACCTCGGTTTCCAGGTGAACATCCTAAGGATTCAGCCTGAAAAAATGGCTTTGAAGTATCAGGGCTGAAGGACTTACTACTTTGTGGATTTTAGTGGGAATTGCATGTTTTAAGCAGCCTTGCTTTCAGGCCTTGGGAACGACTTCCTTGTTCATGGACAGGCAAGCTCACAGCGGCCACACTGATCAAAACTCCCAAAAGCTTCATCCCAAAAACTTAATTTCCTTTTTTAAACCTGCTGGCTCCACTCACAGCGTATCACAGTGTGTTGGGGCTGCCGCATTAAGACAACAATGCTGGTGAGTCTGGCTCTGTCTGTTCACTGAAATCTGCTTGTCAAGTATTGGCTCACTTTGTCTTGCCCAGAAGTAAGGCAAGAGATCCAAGTGGGTCCCAAAGTTTCTAAAAAGAAAAAGGTGTCCTTTTTACCAGAGACAGCCCCTGCTCCAGTTAAACAACGACAGAAGTCAAACTCTTTGTACAGAACTCAGCAGCTACCCTGCTCCAAAAGCAAAAGGTGAGGACTGGTGGGCATAGAAAATTTTCTCTTTTCAGACAGCATCTTGCACATGCCCCTGGTATTTGGTTGGTACTTACAAATTTCCGGGCCCCCAAATTTATTTCTCGTTTTCCTGTGCTCCACATATGTATCCAAAGAAATGCCAAAAGTTACAATTTTTCTAGAAAACACCAACACACCCAATGGCGTTTAACTGCGTCTTGTCCCCATTGCTGCTCTGTCTCTGACCTATTTATTTTAATTTTTCACACCTTTATCATGTCCTTCCTTTAAAGTAAAAGCGAATCATGTCTTTAAAAATAAATTCACTCTTCCTTCCTTCAAAATTGGTTAAATTAATACAGTCAATTATCATAGTCTTACATATCAATTTATAATGTTTATATCAAGTCCAGAGAAAAAAGAAGTAACTGGGGCAAGCCTTTTGGAAATTTGGTTTCCCAGACCCTTTACTTTTCCTCTGAATGCTTAGGTGTGTAGCCCACTTGGCTTCTCCCTGCTGCCAGGCTCCTCTCTAGCTGTGCTAAATGTCACATTCCCGAACGGGCCCCGGGTTTATGCCACATGCTGGTATTAGGCCCCCCTTTTAAAAAGTCTTTGTCATTCTGATAGTGTCACTTTGTTTTGCCCAGGAGTAAGGCAAAAGATCCAGGATGGGCCCCCAAAAAGCTTTCTAAAAAGAAAAAGGTGGTCTCATTTTTACCAGACATAGTAAAAGGCTCTGCTCCAGTTAAACAAGTACAAAACTCAGAACTCTTTGTACAGAACCCAGCCACTACCCTGTGTCCAAAAGCAAAAGGTGAGGACTGGTGGGCATGGAAAGTTTCCCTTTTTTCCAGACAGCATGGCTTGCACATGCCCCTGGTATTTCGTTGGTCACTTACAAATTGAAAAGACGACCCCTTCATGGATCAGAGACACTCCCCTTTTCTTACCTCTGATGAAGGAAGCTTTCCACCAGTGTGCCCAAGAGGGGACTCCACCGAAATGCTGGCTTCCTGAGGCTCTGGAGAACTGCAATGGGGCAGGAAAAGGCAAAGAAATGTCAGACCTCAAAGAATCCATCTCCCCAATAGACCAGGGGGAGGTCTAGGAAGTCCCTGGGGGGCCACGAGGGCCTCCATTTCCTCCACTCAACTGCACTGACTCCAGACTGCGGGGCAAAAAAACTTCGGGATGACTTGGAGGCCAAAGTGCAAAGGCAGACCCCCCCTTTTCATTCCTGCAAACCCCATCATCTCTTTTTGGCTGGCTGCTTCCCTGGGGAGGGACATGAAGGTGCCCTGTGGGGAGGGGGGGGGGGGAGGCCCTGCCCTGGAAGGGAATGGGGGCTGGAGGGGGCTTACTTTGGAGGGGCCTCAGAAACCTCCTCTTGGTCGCATTTCTTGCAGCAGGAGAGGGGGCCCTTTTCCACAGCTTCTGCAAAGGAGAAAAAATGGGGAACCTAGAGGAAGGGGGGCTGGCTGGCCTCCTAGTCCCTGGATGCCCCAAAGGGGCCTAAAGGAGGAAGGGGGTCCAAACCGGCAAGAAGATGGCCCCCCACACACACAGTGGCCATCTCGTCCCCCCTCCCCTGTGGCCCCTTACCCTGAACTGTCTAAAGAGGGCCGCCATCACTGTAAGAACACAACAACGCAGTCACGGCGGGAAATGGGATCCCTGGCAGGCGAAACCCAAAAAAGGCATCCACCCACAGCGACAGCCAAAAGGCAATGGCCAGTTTCAGTTGGGCTCACAACCTTCTCATCTCCAGGGCCCCATGGAAGCAAACAATGGCCGGGAATTCTTGCAGAAAGAACCTTTCTGACAGAAAAAAAAAAAAAAAGCATGGAGGTACATCTGTATTTTGTGGGGGCTAAATGGGGGATTTTGTTTACAAGGGGGATAAATGATTAAACCTGGGGATGGGCCAACTGAGTCTGCAAATCCTCGAATCCTCGGCAAGGATTCCAGATTCGCAAATCCAAATCCCTTGCAAAAAAAACCAATTTTCAAATCCACCAACCAAAAATAGGGTTTTGTTAAATTTGTTTTAAAAATGTTTTTTAATTTTTTTTTCAATTTTTTTAAACCCTTTTTTTAAAAAAAAGTTTTAAAAGTTTGACAGGTTTGGATTTGGATTTTGGGAAATTCAGTTTGTCCCATCCCTAAATTTAAACCCCTTTGCTAAGAAATTAAAAAAAAACGACTAGTTGATAGATTTGCAGGTCCAGGGCTATGGATATAGGTCAAAATACAGCTTTGAATTTTCTGTTTATCTGAGCATTCTATATGAATGATTAAGGACACAGTACATGGAATATTAAGATATTGTAACGGAATATTTGGGTAATTGAGACAAATGTGTAATTAAAAAAAAAAGCCAGGAGCTGAAGCACAATAAAAATTCCAGATAAAGTTCACAAATATGAAAAAAAATAAAAATCAGTAGAAAAACATGTGAGATTTTCAAAGAAAAATCCCCAAAGAAAGTAAGGGGGAAACGGACAGTTTATAAGACCTGAAGAACTAGTCTTTGGAACACTGCTTTAAGAAAAACAAAGGGAGGGAGGGTTCATGGGGGAAATTTTTAAAAAAATTTATTGTTGATAAGTGCTATATCTGAAATCACCAACTAGAGCAGGGAAAGAAAAAAAGGGAAGATCCTTTTGCTTATATTGTATGTGTTTTAATAGGAAAATTTGGACTGTCTTTGGAGTTATATAATTTTGTCCTTTTGAGATAATAAAAAGAAATAATTGTATAGCATTAAATTGGTATAATTTTTTAGAAAACCTTTTCTCCTCCTCCTCCTCCTTTCAGGCATCTTTTTGCAACCACCAGTCTTGCCTACAGCAAACAAAGCTGCCAAACTCAACCCGTGTAGTTTTTTATTATTATCAGGCGAGCCTTTGGTGTTGCTGACGGCTCTTCCCGCCGTAGCAGCCTCTTGATTGACTTGGTTGCCAGGGAAATGGGGCTGGGGATTTTGGGAGCTGAGTTCCCCCAACCTTTTCCAAACTCTGTTGTCAAAGTACTCTCAGTCTCTCAGAGTTGTTTCGGCGAAGGCGCATCGTCCTCCGGAAAAGGGAACGTGTTCCATGTCTTCCAGTGGCGAGGGCGGTTCTGGGAAAACGGAAGCCACCAAGCCGATCCTTGTTACCTGGGGCAATTAACCGGAGGCCCTCTGCCACGCAGCAGGACGCTGTTCCGAATGAGACCTTCTGAGCCTCAAAGACTCCGGTGGTGGAGAGGCCTGGATCTAAACCAGGGGGTTACAATTTCTTCCTCCTGGAGCTCTGGATCCCAAAAAAACCAAGTCCAAAAAAAACCGGAGCTGGTTTCCATTCTAATATTGAAGAAGCGGCCCTTTTTTTGATGTTTAAAAGGGAACGAGGGCTCTCTGGTCTCTTTAAAAACTTAATCCCCATTCCTGGAGCCCCCCCAAAACAGGCAATTTACCCTTTTCAGACAAAGAAAGGGAGTCTGGGGGCCATGTTTTCCACCCCGATCTGATATCCGGGGCGAAGTAACTTTTCTTGGCAGCTGTAAAAGACGGGGATGGGCGATTGCTCCCTAAACCCCCCCCTGTTGTTTGCTGTTTCCCAGTTCATGCTGCGCCCCTCTTTTTGCTTTCTGCTTCCGTTGTGCTGTTTCCCCAGAAAGGAGGAGCCCCGTTTTTCAGGGCTGGTGTTTCTGTGTGACTTAATGGAGTAAAAACCCGGAGTAGGTTAGGTTGTACTTTCACTTTTGGCCCTCTCTGCCGCCTTTGTGGTCATTGGGGGGGCTTAGGGAGGGAAAAAGAAGACATTGCCCTCCAAAAAAACAATTCTGTCCTCAATAATTTTTTCCCCAATCTCCAAATTTCTACCATTGCAAGAGTAAGGCATTGGAAAGCGTTCACACCAGAACTCTTCATCTGCGGCCTTAGCTTTTAAGGAGCTCTCCAAGGGACTGGACCTGTTAGAGTCAGCATCTTTAGAGATGCTATTCCTTATCTCCCCGCCATCCAATTCAAACACAAATCCTTTGAAGTTGTGCTACTAAACACCCTTTCCCCCATGTTCCTCCCCTTGTTTCTCACCCGATATCTGGGTGCAACTGAAAAATTATTTGAGATAAGGATAAAACATCCTAAAGCAACTGTGTCCATTGGGAGACTTTGATGCTGGGGGGGGAGCCTCCCTGCCTGATTATGGACTCCAGGGTATTATACCTGAGGACCACCTTTAAATGCATATTTTGGCATTTAAGAGACACCAAAAGGAATGGGGCTGGCTCCAAAATTTCCCCTCCCGTTATACACATGCAACCTTCATATTTTTTGGAGGAAAGATGGTGGCTTCTTTCTTTACCTTCCATGCCGGGAATGCAAGCAGTGTTCTGGATTATATATGTGTTCCTACAAATAAGCCACCTTTTCTCAGAAATCCAAGTTTACATCAGGGGGGAGAGCACCATAACCAGTTGCAGTCCATTTTTATGGCCGCTCTGACCTGAGACCACCATACCACAAGACGGGGGGACCACTAACCTTGAAGTGAGACAGAAGAGGGGGCTTAAGTGGGCCCAGGTGGATATCGAGGCAACTTCTAGTTTTCTGAAAGCTAGAGAGCCAGTCCTGTGTGAAAATGTGTTCCCAGGACCCAAAGGAAATGTTTCCTTGGTGTGCCCGTCTGTGCTCTATGTTAAAGGAATACCTAATAAACAAACTTCCATGAAATTTCCCAAACCGTAAATTAATGGTTTAACCTGGATTATTCCGCTCAAAAAAGACACTAAAAGCAGCCATGCGTCTAGTTAAAAGAAACCTACACCAGACAATCACACAAAGAGGCTAAAGCTAAGAGGGAATTTTAAAAAGCCAATAGCCTCTAAAAAGGCTCAGGATCAACCACAGTCTGGTCTGAGCTGGAAAAATCAGCAAAAAGGGTCAAATAGCTACTTTTTTTGGAAATTGGGTTGGGGTGCTGAAGGCGGAACTACCATTTTTACATTCACGTTCCAGCTTCAGTTTGGGGTGTTTATCTTTTTGTTTGCTAACCCCAACCAGGACCCCCCCAGGAAGGAGAACCCTTTTCAAAACCCACCTTATTCCTCCCCTTGGCCACCAGGGTCAGTGACAGAAATTAAACATATCATCCAGTATTAAAACCTAATAAAGCTCCTGGTGAAGATTTCCTGCCTCCCGAACTTTTCAGGGCTACTGACCGGTGGGCACCATTGTTGGCAGGAAAGTTTAAAGCATAGACAATATGGCCATATTCCAACAGGGTGGGAACTTTTCCCTCATAATTCCCATATATAAAAAAGGAGATAAAGGGAAAGTCCAGAAACTTAGACCCCTCAGCCTTATGGACATGACAGTTAAGATGTATGCAAAACATCTCCTAAGTAAAATTGAGGGCTGGGTGACTGAGAAGAACATATTAGTGGAAGAACAGGGGGGTTTGATCTGGATTTTTACAATAGAGAATTGTTTTATTCCACAACACCTGATTACCAAATACACAACCGATGGCAACCATCTATTTACAGCCTTTATAGACCTGGGTGCGGGATTTTACTACAAATAAGACTTTTGGAGGAAGCTGGCTAAGTTAAACATGGAACCTGGACTCCTATACCTGTGAGGGCCCCTTTTCACAAATACATCCTTGAAGGTCCCTACTGGATGCAGTGGCTCCCTTTCGGAATATACCCACCGCCAAAGGTGTCAGACAGGGGTGTTTTTCCCCGATGCTGTTAATACATTCCTGAATTTCTTTATTCTATGGATGTACACATGCCCAAAAATTCTAAACAGGCATATTAAATCCTTCTATATGCAGATGATATGGTTCTAATGGCTATTCCCAAGTAGGTCTGAGGACTGTTGAGGAAATCAGTGCGTATTGTGGCACCAATGGTTTGAACATAAAAAATCCAAATCCAAAGTGGTGGCATTTGGGAAAAGAGGGTCAAACTAATGGGTACTTGGAGGGGAGCCTATAAATCAAACCGGGCTTTTATACTTAGGGGTTGTTCTTACAGATACAGGGCCTTGGATTATCATTTCAAGCAAAGTTCCACAAAGGCTACAGCAGGTCCCAAAATGTTAATTGAATTGCTCAGTTATAATACCAACTTCCTTGCTCCCCATTTGGAAGGTATATAAGGGAAAAATTTCACCGTCCTAACCTATGGTGCTGAATTGTGGGGGCCCCAAAGGCCCCCCCCCTTGAACAAAAAAAACATTCTGAGGACTGTTTTGGAGACCGACAGGAATACTCCCGGAGCAGCAGGAAGGCTGAAAGAGGCACCCATTCAATTTACAGTCTGACTATAATTAAAGCCTTAATTACTGGTGGGAAAATCCTTTTTTATTGGGTTCTGACAGATTTCCAAAAATGTCCTGGAAGAACAAGTGGTCCGTTTCCAACACACCACATGGGTTAGGCAGCTTTATCAAATTACGCAATTTTTTTTCAGTACAGTACTTATTATGGCTAAAATAGGCCATAAGAATATTTAAAAAAAGAGTTATGGATGTAAAAGCCCAAATTGATATTGAGACACTTGCGAATATTAGGTAATGAAATGGTTGGCCCAAAATAGAAAGTCCTTTCAAATAGAAAAGTATCACAATGGACCTGACCCAATTATAAACAGCTTTAAACCCGGGCAATTAAGCGGTAGATTCATGGTCAGAAAGGAGACCCCCTCCAGTGCCAGATATGAAAGAACGTGTGTCTGTGGGGCATCAAAAGAAGAGTTGACATGTCCTATTCAGCTGCAAACTATATGACACAGAAAGGGCCCCGTTCCTACAGACAACACTCACAAATTACCCCTGGGACCATAGTAAATGGTTCCCACTTTCCCTTTAAGGTACAAATCAAACGTTCAAAATAGAACTGCTAAATTCATAGGTAGGGCTGTTCAATGAGAGGATGTTTTATTGAGCACATTGGAGTTGATGTAAAGGTGATGAACTTATCTAAACATGTGCTGGTTCTGTATTTTGTTACCTTTTAGTCTTTTAAGACAAGAACTTACTACTATTAATTTAACTAATATAATATATGTCATTTTATTTTGTCTAATTCATCTCATCCAAACCCTTTTATGCATTATTTCCTATATATTGTGCTTTTTCACATTTTATCACGCTTGCCATTCATTGTTTGATATGGTAATTGACTAATCAATTAACTAACTAACTAAACCACCATTGTTGGTGAGGATCTGGTGTGGAATAGCTGCCCCCTTGTTCCTCCTCCACCTTCCAGACTCTGAAATTGTCTACAAGGCAACTGAGAACGTTTGGTGCTGTATTTTCCCATGACTACTATATCTCTGCTTTTTCTGAAAGGGTTTTGGGTTTTTTTCCCGGGGGTCTTCCCCCAAGTCCTGTTTCTTGGGGTCTGTTTTGGGACACCCACAATGGCATTACTGGTGGTTCTCTCCCCCTTTTAAATTTTTTCCCAGACGCTCTCAACCTGGCTTCCAAATTGACATCATGGACCTCTTCTCAGACGAAATGTCCACAATAGATAGGGCTACATACTCTTTTCCCGCTTGATCTATTTCTTTGAAATAGGCTATCCTCTCTCCAATTCCATTTTAATCGTGAGACTCATCCCACAATTGGTTTGAAAACAAATGGTTCTGTTCTACTCAGGAGCATCCCTGAAGCTCCCCCTGACAGGGCTGGTGTCAAAACTTTTTAGCAAAACAGTCCTCTGAACATGCCTAGTGTGCTCTAAATGAATTGAAAAGGCGAAGGGCAATGAGAGACTCTTTTTTGATATACCCCCGGGAAGGATTTTTTACCAATTCCCTCCAGTCACACTCAGCTCTCAGTAATGACTTAAACAACAAATGGGTTCAGCATTACATGGCCAAAAAAAGGGGGGGGGGAATGGGGAATTTGACACCTGAAAAAGCCAGAGAAAGAGGCACATGGGGCAAGGAGGGGGGTTGGGGGGGGACCTGGGTGAAGAAAAAAAAAACCCCTTTTTTTCCCTATTTAGCTTGTGGGGGTGTGTCCTTTTCCATAGAAATTATGCTTTTAAATCTCTAACATGAAAACATTACATATAAACAATCAGTAATACCCTAGTGAGTTAATGTCAAAAATAAAACCGGGGTGCTTCATAAAATAAACAAGCCCACCATGCCCTGCTTTGCAGAGTGCTGCATGAAAGAAAACCATCCCGCAGCCAGGAGAAAAAACCAGCCACTCAGCCTCAAAGGCATTTAACTACTTTATTGCGGGTAGTAAAATCAAGACAACAGTTAAGCAATTGCCATGCGTCACTGTGGCAACACGCATCACACAGAGCAAAAACAGCAACAGAAAAGAGTCAGGAGCAAAAGTGAGACCGGGCTTCACAACAAGCCTCTTTTTTGGAAAACACACACTCCAGAACAACAAAAAGTTTACACGGCTGACTTTCCGTGTGATCGTTACATGCAATAGTCACAACAGGGCAGAATCCACCAAAACACCCGAACACAGCTGTGTAGCCTTGCCAAGAGAACATAAAAACATAACATACAATTTCTCAAGAGAACGTGGGACACGCTGACCTGTGAAACAGAAGCCAAATATTTACAGAAGCAATTGCTATAGGAACAGCGAAGAAAAAACCATTAACTCTCTCCTCTACCAACAGTTACAGCATTACATGGCAAAAAAAAAAAAGGGAAAAGAGGAATTCAGCACTTGAAAGAAGCCAGAGAAAGAGGCACACTGGAGAAGGAGGGGGTTTGGGGGAGACCTGGGTGAAGAAAGTAAATGTCCCCCCTTTTCCCCATCATTAGCTTGGAAGGGAGAAGGGTTTTCTCCATCGAAATTATGCTTTTAAATCTCTAACATGAAAGCATTACATATAATCAATAGTGAAAACATTACATATAATACAATCAGTGAGTTAATTCATATTTAGCCAAAATTCTGTCACAACAGAAGCATATTTCCTTTCTGTACATTTATATTTCTCCCCTGTGTGGGTTCTTTGATGTGAACGTAAAGGTTGCTCTGAGAGAAACACTTTCCACATTCCATGCATTTAAATGGCTTTTCCCTGTGTGGGTCCTTTGATGTCTACTATAATTTCCACTCTCACTGAAGCTCTTTCCACATTCCATGCATTTATATGGCTTCTCTCCTGTGTGTGTCCTTTTATGGGAATGCAGAGATCCACTCACACTGAAGCTCTTTCCACATTCTATGCATTTAAATGGCTTCTCCCCCGTGTGGGTCCTTTGATGTTGTCTATAATTTCCACTCTTTCTGAAGCTCTTTCCACATTCCATGCATTTAAATGGCTTCTCCCCTGTGTGAGTCCTTTGATGGAAAAGCGAGATCCACTCTCACTGAAACTCTTTCCACATTCCATGCATTTATAGGGCTTCTCCCCTGTGTGTGTCCTTTGATGGGAACGCAGATTTGCACTCTTACTGAAACTCTTTCCACATTCCATGCATTCATATGGCTTTCCCCCGTGTGTGTCCTTTGATGGGAACACAGATGTGCACTCTGACTGAAATTCTTTCCACATTCCATGCATTTAAATGGCTTCTCCCCTGTGTGAATCCTTAATGTTTACTAAAAATTCCACTGTTGTTGAAGCTCTTCCCACATTCCATACACTTATACAGCTTCTCCTCTCCATGGGTTCTGGGATATGAATTTAAAGTTAAAAATTCCCTTCTGCTTTTATGATTCAAGTCAGAAGTTCACAAAGAAGGCTCCTTTAACAGCAAAGGGTTTTTTTCTCATGTTTATTTTTTTTTGCGCTCTTTTCCAAATCCCTCTTTTTTTTACAGCAATCCTGGTTTTTCCCCTTGATCCCACAGGCTTTTTTTGATGTTGTTGTTGTTATCACCTTCGTTTATATTCCCTTTTTTCCCTTTGGGAGGACTGAAAGCACCCACAATACATGTAAAAAAGAAAACAGAGTTAAAAAACCATAATGTAAAAAGTTAAAGCAGAAATTAAATAAGCACATAATAATTAAAACAAAGTAAAAATGTCCATTAAAAACAACAACAATCAAATTGAAAAAAAACCCGCACCTTTCTTTAGCCAGGCAATGATCATTTATTAATGTCTGCCAAGATAAAAATGTCTTTAATTAAAATTAACAGGAATCCTGGTGGCGTAGTGGTTAAAAGCCGGCACTGCGGCCACAACACTGAGTTCGCTTGCAGGGCTCCAGGTTGACTCAGCCTTCCACCTTCCGCAGTCATAAAATGAGTACCCAGCTTGTTGGGGGGAAAAGCAACATGTTGTAAACCGCTTAAGAGCAATTTGCTGATAAGCGGTATGAAAACACATGCTATTGCTATTGGATTGTCTATGGAAAAAAGGGAGGGAGGGTGTCCTCTCTGGGAGGGGAGTTCCACAGCCTGGGAGCAGCCACTGAGAAGACCCCTCTCGTTTTCCCCCCAGATCATTGTGAAGGTGGTGAGACAGAAAGAAGGGCCTCTCCAGCAGATCTCAAAGCAGGACTGGTTCATAGTGGAAAATACGGTCCTGGATGTGAGCCCTGTGGGCTTTAAAGGTCATCATCTGCACTTTGAATTGTGCCCAGAAACAGACTGGCAGCCAGTGGAGCTGTTGCAACAGGGGTGTGTGTGTGTGTGATCCCTGAGCAGCCCAGTTAACAATCTGGCTGCAGCTCCTTGGACCACTGAAATTTCCAAACGCTCTTCAAAGGCAGCCCCACGTAACCTTACGAAACCCAAATGGGATCAACCCAAAGGGAGGTGTTACTCTGGCCAGGTCTGACATCTCAAGGAATGAGCATGGCTTGTGCGCAAGCTTTAATGTGTGGACGCACTCCTACTCTGCTGAGACCCCGGGCTCCCCGGCTCAGAGTGTCCTGGGGACATCTGGGGTCGGACCTGTATCTTTAGAGAAAGCTCACCCCATCTAACATAGGCTGAATCCCTATTCCCACTGTCTTTCAACTAGCAAGAGTACCTCTCTTTTGTCTGGATTAAATTTCAATTTGTTTCCCTTTCCAATCCATTACTGATAACAGCCATTGGTTTAGGACCAAAGTAGCTTCCTCGGCTTGTGGTGGAAAAGGGGTAATAAAGTTGGGTGTCTTCTGCATACTGTGGCACCAAATCCCAAAAATCCAGAAAATCTATCCCAGCGGTTTGGGATGTGAAATACCGTGGGACCCCACAGGCCAAAAGGGCAAGGGGTTCAACAGGGCCCCCCATCACCACCTTCTGGGCTTGGTCCTCCAGGAAGGAATGACGCCTCTGTCAAACAGTACCCCCCAAATCCCATCCTCATATAAATTAGAACTAAAAACACATCATGCATTAAAATACATTGAAAACACATAAAACCATTCAAACTACATCACTGTAAAATTCATAGTTAAAAATGGCCTAAAAATAGGTGTTAAGTATTTTTTTTTAATTCAGAAAGCGTGTTTTGCTGTCAAATCTCTTCTGGCAGGCATTCCACACAAGAATGTGGAAAACAACAATGGGACCAATTGTATTTTTAATATTAGCAATTATTCAGAAAACTTTTGCTGCTACTCACACAGAGATAAGTCACAGCATATTCAGTGGGGTTTTGCATAGCACTGAAAAAGTTACTAGTTTTACTAAAACGATTTTAAATATTCAGATTTATAGAGTGCTATTTTAAATGTTTCCTATGCTATGTTTGTTATGAAATTTTGGAAAACAGAATAAAATTAATGAAAGTAAAAAAAAAAGTTGCTAATAAGACTTGATAAAGGATAGGGGAAGATGAGGATAGCGAGCCCCTACTGGGGAGAAGATGAAATTTTGGGGGGTATTTTACCCCAAATCGTATTTGCCCCCCTCCCAAAAATTTAAAAATTTTTCCCTTTAGTCCTCAATTTCTTGCATTGCATTAAATTGAAACTTAATTGAGCATCTAAAAACAGTGCAGACAGTGCAAGAGATGAGTCTTTTCAGCTTGTTATTATTTAGCTTCTTTAATAATTGTTTAATAAATTATTTTTAAGCTTGTCATTATTGTCTTTAATATTGTTACTTTATCAAGTTTGCGTTATTATCTCTCTGTTTCAGTCAAATTCAATTTTGTTTAGTTTTAGTTCTAGTTACATATTAGTATTATTTAGGTGTGGTTTGTTTCTTTTCTCCAACTCTTTACCCCTTTTTTTCTGTAGAATAGATTATACTTTGTTTGCATCTTCTCTTAAGTATTAATAAATATTTGCAAAAAGAAACACAGTTGAACATGGAAACCAAGAAGCAAGTGAAGTAACCCCCGGCAATGCAAACAAAGCCAATAAAAGAGTTTTAGATGTGAATGAGAACAAAATATTGGGACCCTCACAAACAATTATCTTATTTCCTTCATCACTAACAAAATGAGTCTTCAAAACTGCTAAGTTTACAAATAGAGCTCTTCAACTAGAAAACAATTATAAAAAAAAATTTTTAGTTGCATCAAGGGTGATGAATTAATCTAAATGCTACTATTTCTGTATTTTTTTTTTATCTTATACAAAGAAGTTGAACACCTATTATTATAATTTTTATTTTCTTAGAGTGTTTTACGTTATTCTTTTATTTTTACTTCATTTTCTATTTTGTCATACTTTATTTTAGCTTATTTTTTCTTGCTTCACTCCCTTTTACTTATTTTGTTTCCTTTTATAATGTTTGAAGTTATTTCTTTGACATGGTCAATTGACTAATCCATAAATTTATACTACTACTAATGTGAAGTTTGCAATTTCTCAAACCCTCCCAAAACTAGAAATTTGGGGACTGAAGGGAAATTTCAAAAGGAGAAAAAAAAAAATCTTATTTGGAGACAAAAGTCCTATTTTTTCCCCTAGTTGCTGCACCTCTGAGGAAAAAACAAATTAGATATTGATACAATTTAACCACAAAACAAAACAAAAAATTGTTGTTTAATAAATTAGACATTATTTGGGGTCTGAGGCCTCCGTCCTCCTGTGAAGCCTTGGGCTGGGGGTGAAAGGCGAGGGCCTCACCCTGCCTCAAAACAGGGGCTTTTTAGGCCAGGAAACACAACATAAAACATGAATTATGTCTATTATTAACTTTATTGGGAATATTTTGTGCAATCCCACAATGATCTCCCCTTTTCCCCCTCCCTTGGGGTTCATTTTACCTCAGAAATTACCTTAGAAAAACACCAACTTTATTCTTTCATTTTTACTTCATTTTATATTTTGTCAAATTTATTTTACTTTTTTTATTTGCTTCACTCTCTTTTACTTATTTTATTGTCTTTTATAATGTTTGAAGTTATTTTTTGACATGGTCAATTGATTAATCCAAAAATTTTATCCTACAACAGATGTCAATGATTTGAAATTTCTCATTCCCTCCAATGCTAAAAATTTGGGGGGTTTGAAGGGAAATTTCAAAAGTAGAAAAAAAATTCTTATTTGGAGGCCAAAGTCCTCTTTTTGCCCTTTTATTATACACCTCTGAGGAAAAAGAAATTAGATATTGATACAATTTAAGCCACAAAACAAAACAAAACAAAAAATTGCTTGTTTAATAAATCAGACATTATTTGGGATCTGAGGCCCGTCCTCCTGCGAAGCCTTGGGCTGGAGTAAAGGCGAGGGCCTCACCCTGCCTCAAAACAGGTGTTTTTGAGGCCAGGAAACACAACATAAAACATGAATTATGTCTATTATTAACTTGATTGGGAATTTTTTGTGCAATCCTCCTTTTGGCCTCTGTGTTTTTTTCTTCCCACAACGCTCCCCCCGCCTTTTCCTCCCTTGGGGTTCATTTTACCTCACAAATTACCTCAAAAAAACACCAACACCCCCCGAATTTCCCGTGGCAGTCCTTTTGATTCTCAAATCCTGGACCTCTGATACCTGGTTGATTAAAAAAAAAAAAGAACTTCTGCCCCCCACAATCAAAGAACCCTGAGTCACAGAGTTCTGCTCAGCAGGGAAGGAGGAGGAGAAATGTGGTGGCAGGAATGCTGAAGCCCAGAACTCAAAATAGGCACTTTTGGTTTAAACAAAGGCCAAGAGATCCTTTGGTTTAGGCCTTTGCAGGGAACGCCCTCCATGAACTGAAGGGTCCTGGGTGCTGGGTTTCCACCAGCCCCGCAGAGTAGACCAGGGGAAAAAATGGGGAAAACACTGTAATTTTTCCCATATCTTTCACTCCTCATAAAGGCACAAAAAAACAAAAGAAACCCCTCACCCAAGTAATAAAAAAAAAAATCATTTTGATCACAAGAAACATATTTCTTGAGGTAAAAGTTCTGGTGAATGAAAAAAATAAAAAAATAATAAAGGTCCAGGGCTGCTAAAAAAACAGCCCATTTTTGGGAAAACCCCGTTTCCCGAAGGGGAAGGATATGATTTGAGGGGTTATTTCACCATTTGGGGGGGCTATACCCCCAAAAAACCACCAACTTTTTTAAAATGGAGGGGGCTCCTCAGTTTGGGGGGCTGGAGGGGATGCACCCAGCCCCACTTTTCCCCCTCCCTACTTTAGCCACATTTGCAGCTTTCATAAAGCAAATCCTCAAAATGTCCCCGTTTAGCCAATGACTCCACTTCGTCCCCCGCCTTCCCACTCTTCCAGCTACTTCTAAAACGCCCCTGTTTCTTTTTCCCCTTCCTACTAGAATATATTTAAGAGTGATGGAATATTTTGTGCAATCCTCCTTTTTCCCCTTTTTGTGTTTTTTTCCCAAGCCTTTTTCCCCCCTTTTCCCTCCCTTGGGGTTGTTTTCCCCCCTCCCC